>QNUK01000691.1:275000-290000 GCA_013621035.1 Clarias magur | reverse complement strand
CTATATAAATAAAATTGAATTGAATTGAATTGAATGTTACCCACAACATCGACTTCAGCTGTGTTTAAAATACTTTAAGATACTAAATTAATGGCCAGCCCTCTAATAATATCAAGTAATATTTACAACATAGTTTTATTTTGATGCCTTTTTTTTTTCATTTGTGTGTCATCGGAGGAGGAGGCTTGCGCACAAGAGACCATTTGATTGGTTACAGTAGAAAGTTGAGGAAACACAAATGCTGATTAAGCAGCACAGTACAGGATGCTGTATGGTTTGATCTGGCGAAATAATCTGAAAACCCAAGTTGTTGAGGCACTGTTCTGGACACAACTTTAGCACATTTTAAAGCTGTGTTATGCTAGTCAGGGGTTGGTAAGCATTGGTCAGAGGTGGAAAATGCGAGTCATGCATGGGGAAATGCTACTTTGCTTCATCTGGTTACATTAACTCCTTTCCAGCCTCCACTGGGAGTCATTACAGTCATAATATATTTTTTCCATGTGCTTGGTGGGTTTCCTCTGGGTACCTCGGTTTCCTTCCACAGACCAAAGACATGTAGGTTAGGTTATTTGCATTCTGAAATGACCCATTGTAGGGTTGAACAAGCCCCCAGAGTGGGCAATCAATCTATTAGGTTCCAGAACCCTGCTCCCAAACGACTCGCAACATCCTGCTAAGCAATATTCAAAGAACGTTTGTGTACACTAAATATTAGTAGCATGAACAGGGCTCATGCAAATTTACTTTATAAAAGGTATTAAAAAAAACTCCAACCGGATGAGCCCCATGTGACAGGCTAATGTATGCACAAAAGGGGGAAACCACGTGAGGCGTGGCTAAGCCCCGCAACCACATCCGATTGGACCCATCACCAGTGGGACGGACTGACACTAAAGGGTCAATAACCCAGTGTCCGAGCATGTCTGTACATTCACACTTACGATTCATTTGGAATCACTAATTTCACTAATCTACATGTTTTTGGACTGTGGAAAGAAAAGGAGGGACAAAAGGAAACCCTGGGTTAGGGTTAGGGTTAGGGTTAAGCCCCAGTGCTAGCCAGTACTCCATTGTGCTGTTAGAATCTCTTCTATTTTTTCAATATTTAAGAACAAACTGCATTATTATGTTGAGATTAACATCAAGTTCTGCTGGATTAGATAGTAAATAATCTAACACAAGATCTGGTTCAGTACTGTAGGGAGCTGCTAACCAAAATTATGCTTGCAATGGGATTATAAGACTAAAATTCTATTACAGAACGTGTGTGTGTGTGTGTGTGTGTGTGTGTGTGTGTGTGTGTGTGAGAAGGAGAGATAGAGAGAGAGAAAGACATAGCATCGTTCTGATGTGACAGGGTTAATACCCAGCATCCTTTTGTTTTGTGTGACCATGAGTTTGCTGTGAGACACACAGACAGTGATCTCACAATAGCACCGCAGGCTTTGTGTGTTTCTGAGTGTGTCAGAGAGAGAGAGCGAGAGAGATGAGTGATGAGTTATGGCAGCTGGAGGGCTAGGATGACTGGTTGTAAACTGGTGGGATGGACACAGATTAGGGCTTCAGTATCGGCTTGTCATATCAGTAGAGAGAGAGACAGAGAGACAGAGAGACAGAAAGGCGAAGTAGGGAATGGTAGGGGAGGGACAGACGGACAAGCTAGAGGGAGAAGGAACAGCAGAGTCAGATAATGTGAACAAGAATGACAGTATGAAGGAAAAAGAGCAAATGTGTGTGTCTGTGTGTGTGTGTCGAAGCAGGAGATCAGCTCTACGTACAGTAAGAACATTAGCTGGCCTACCAGCACTGACAAATGGACTGGTGCTGATTGGAACCTGACGTTCCTGCTAGACGTAGTGCCAACATCTTCATGGATTTACATGGTGCTACTTTCAGAGACGTTAACAACTTGTACCGACGGTCTACTGGGAAAAGGCAAATCATAGAAATGACCAGGAACCGGTATGGGGCTGCCAGAGGGAGGGTTAGGGAGCACAGGGAAAACAGGGAGGAAGGGCTTCACCGCATGTTCACTTGTATGATGGATTTTATGCTCTCCTTCATATCATAGGGACCATAAAGTGAAAAGCCATGAAAGATGCAGCAGAATAAAGCTGACTGTCTGACTGTGAGAGAGACGGGGAAGGGGCCGGAAGTAACGAGGTACCGAGGAGTCGTTCCTAGTGAGATACAGGAAGCGGTCACTGCAGAGCCACTTCGCACATCTTTGTGACCTCAATTACTAAAAGAACCTTCTTGTAAGCCCATCACACTTCCAGAGTGCACACATGTCAGCAATCATAAGCTACTCCTCAATTACCCCTTAACTGGGTCCTTTCTGAAGACCTGCAGTGATTCAGTGCTCTTCTTAAATTTCTGTAAAATCTTTACCAATATAATAGTTCATACATTTTCCCTTATTTATGTGGAACACAAACTGGGCTTTCATCATGTGTCTGACGTAAGTATATGTTAGATTCATGCGCAACATGTGTCAAATTGCACAAAAGGAGAGAAAAAGGAAAGTAAACAAACCTGGCAGATTGTTTTGAACACAGAACTGAGTTCTTGAAAGTGTTGCGTGTGTGTGTCCATAGCAAAACAACTATATTATAACACTCAGAAAGACCTTTGATTTGGGGTGAAGTGACTGATGTGACTAACTTTTTTTCAGCAGAACGTCTGTTTCACTGAATAATCTATGACTTTTCATGAATATGTCAGAGCCGTTCACACCTGGCTCAGGTAACATCAGGTTTCACCGGGTCTCGTATTGTCTCAGCTGTTCACACCAACACACACTCACACTCCTCGCACTCTTTTGAGATAAACAAAAATAAAGCACGGTTTCTAAAACATTAATTGAAATACAATTCTTATGCACACACACACACACACACACACAGACACAAAACTACACAGCAAAAATATATTAATATATTATAAATGACAGCAGCTTCGCGAAGCACCACATAGGCAGCACTTATTTAGTGAGTATAAATCCGTGTTTGTTGTTGTTATTTCTAGCGGATTACAGATGTTACTCAGAATTGCATTCTACCACTGCGACAACCGGCGGCGGCATTAGGGTGTCGGCCATAGACTGAGGCCTCTTAGCTCATTGTCTCCAGCATTAATGAGCTGCACATGATACTGTAGCATATAAATTCAAGCCAAACATTGTAATTAAACAAACGCATAATCACAGTACTAAAATTACAGTACAGATAAAAAATGTAAATTAAATGTAGTCATTTCCTATTTACATCGAATTTAACGAAAGTAAACGTGAACACAGTGAGACTTTAGATTTTATCATGTGTAATTAGAAAATCCACACAAGGGGTTTGTGTCATCTTATACTTTGTGTTTTTCTTTATTTATAGTAGATTTATTAACTGAAATAAATGAAACTAAATGACCATAAAATTCAAACACAAACCGACGTCAGTCAGCAGCGCTGGTGTTTGTGCATTCTTATGATAAGAATGAAATGCAGTAGGCTGTTATGATCATCATAATTTTCTTTAAGAAATAATGAATAATGTACATTTCTACATTCCAGTAGCTGCACTGAACGCAGTTCTAGTCAAAGCGCACGAGCGCTGTTTTGAACTTTGAATTTCCATCAACTTGTTTGTGGTTAAATTAATACGTCGTTTTCCAAAAAGTTTATTCGTATGTCAGATTCTTGTCTCCTCACGTGCCAGAGCCCCGCCCCCACGCTTAGCTCTTCCCTCACATGCAAGTTAATGCCTTTACTGTACGTACGTGTGGTGTAACTGTAACTAACTTATTATACACTTTTGTATTTTTTGTTGTACTTTGTCTTTTTGCACACGCGTCTCTAAATTTGAACAGAAAATAATAGTGGGTTGGTAGCCACGTTATTTTTCATATAACTTAAATGCAGTGGCGGCTGCTGGTCTGTCAAATAGGGGAAGCTCATTTTCGGCCTACACCATAAAATTGTCTATTTATTTACAAGTGAATTCTGCCCTACGTTCCTTTTCAAGAAAACCATCTGTGACCCTGTTGTACCAACTAGGCGTCTGTTCCAGTGACTTGACCAGTGTCCTCTTAATGGCCAGCCAAATGTATGATGAAAATCAAGCGATTTCGCCAAGCAAATATAAAGAAATCGGTCGCAGCAGTTTTTATTTCGACTGAACTTCAGAAATCCGCGATGGGACTTCAGCGATTCCTTATAGTACAAAATTGCTGTCAGTCAAAAGGAGATGCCGTCTTTCGACAGACCCTCCAATCATCAGGCAGAAGCTCGGCGTTTATCCAATGACCGTCTAGTTTCAAAGCACTGAAAAAAAAAAAAAAAAACGTTCAAAGCAGCCGGATTGAAGTCAATGGACGCTGGGCTTCACCAGGGAAACGCACTGTGACGCTACAGGAATGTTTAGTCAGTAAAATGTTACTACAATAGTACATAATTTGACCATTAATTTTGTGACATTATGGGGGAAGCTGAGCCCCTGCAGTCTTAAAGAAATCGCACCGGCTGAATGAAGTTAAATATACACAATAAATTGACAATTGCGGTTGCTTTACATTTGAGCACTCGTGTGTAAATAGCTTTTCAATGTTTTAATGTTTCAATATATTTGTATTTAATACTGTTTTATTATAGTTTGTTATTTATGAGATACTTTCCGATTTTTTATGTGATAAAAAAAACAAAATGAATTGTTGCATTATGTTTCAAGACATCCTTAACTGACCTTAGTTCACAGGAGGGATAATTGATAATCAATGTTCATATTTTGACTCACCTCAAACATGGATAATCATCTGAATCATGTAACTTTACATGGCCACCTGCTCTAACGTTAGCCTAGAAAAATGCTTATCTTTAAGTGTTTATGCCAAGTGTCAAAGCTGAATAGCAGTGCGCGCTCACTGCATTACAGGTGTGACGGCAAAACGCTATGATTTTGTAGAATAATGAAAGCAAACAAACAGGGTGCGCTCTTCTGTACTAGTTTCTGTGACCTTGAGCGCGTGAAAAAATGAACCGGAACTCTGTGTATACTCGCCTGACAGACGTGAAAAAGATATACGTGTAGAATGTGAAATTTTACTACATTTTACTTAAACTAATAGAAAATTAATTTCAGATGATGTAATCCGTTTGAAATGTGAATATACAGTAGGCGCATCGTCTGCAGCGGAGATTTAATTTTAATTTTAATTTTTTTTTTTGCAAAATGTCCCTTTGTGCTTCCTGGAGGTCATTTCAGGGTTGACTTTAAAAGGCGACTGATTTAAATCTCCTGCTGTCGTCTGGACGCGGCGATGAATGCAACAGTAAAGCACATTCACCTATCTGCTCTACAACTTCTTTTTCACAGTGCAATTATTTATTTGAAGAAAAATGAAGCCAAAACGCACATTTATGCATCAGTGCACGCCCAAAAACCTTAAATAAATGAAGCAATGTTATGAAGAAGAAATGGGGCAAAATTCATCCATAACGATGTGAGAGACTGACAAAGACATACAGGAAATTATTGCTTCAAGTTATTGCTGTTAAACATGGATATACAAGCTAATAAATCATGGTCATCCCAGTTATACTTAGCACCGACCACACGATTTTTTATTTATTTTTCATTTTTTGGCCTCATTTAAAAAAAATGAATAATTGCATGTTGTACATCTGAGGTTGTATGTTCCTCCCACTAAGACCTACTATGATACAATGTGTTCATGCTAAAAAACTTTCTCCCTGTCTGTTGGATGATTTGTCTATCTGTCTTTGTCTCTCTCTCTCTCTCTCTGTTCCCATCTTCGTATCTTTTTCTGTCTATCTGTATCTATTCTTCTTCCTCTGCCACTCTATATGTCTTTCTCTATCTGTTATCATCTGTATCTGTTTCACACACTTTCTCTTTGTCTTCCCCTTTCTTTCTTCAACTTTCTCTTTCTTTTCACTTTTTTTTTTTTTTTTGCACATGTGTCACACTTAAACGATATACATCCAAACCTACCTGGCCCCAAGTGAAAAAGTTAAATTGCAATAATTTATTTATGATAACTGGCAATGAGTCGTTCACATCGCTGTGGAGGAATTTTGGCACGCTCTTCTTTACACAATTGTTTTAAATCAGGCACATTGGAGGGTTTTCAAGCATAAAAGGCCCGTTTATTAGCTTAATCGATTTAAGTCCATTGCAAAACCGTGATTTAAAATTATTTGTCTTAACAACTGACAGGACTTGCTGCTGTACTTGTGACCATTGTCCTGCTGTGTCAGGATATTCTGGTAGAGCACTAAATTCATGGTTCCATAAAGTATGACAAGGCACCATAGTTTAACTCCAGTTGTAATGGCACACACAAGTTCAACGTTTGTCGTATCAGTCCACAGTCTTGGGAAAAAAGGAAGAAGTCTTACTATGACAGCATTTCAGAAAAAGAACATCATACCAACAGTCACTCATGGGGGTGGTTGTGTGATGGTCTGGGGCTTTGCAGCTTCAGCACCTGGGTGATTTGCCATATGGAATCAAGAAGAAGTCACGAAGTCTTCTGTTAAATGTGACACAAGTTCTTTTTAGTTAGCAGTGGTCTTGGAACTCCTCCACGTAGGCCATTTTTCCAGTCTCTTTCTTATTGTTGAACACTGACATTGACTGAGGTGAGAGAGTCCTGCAGCTATTTAGATGTTGCTCTGGGTTCTTTTATCTTATTTTGTCTTCTTTTATGTTCTGGGCTCCTGGATGAGTCGCTGTTGTGCTCTTGGAGTAATTTCGGTAGGCTGGCCACTTCTGGAAGGCTGTTCTCAGTTTTCTCTATTTGTAGATAATGTAGATAATCACTGTGGTTCACTGGAGTCCCAAAGACTTTCAAAGTCCTTTCCAGACTGAGACATGTCAAATACGTCTTTGTTTCCTATCTGTTCTTGAATTTCTTCCAATTGTGTTGCTTTTTTTAAACAATTTAACATGCTTCAGTTTGTTAGACAGGTTCTATTTAAGTTTCTATTTCTATTTACATTTCTTTATTCATCAGGTCTGGGAGTAACTGCTGTTTCCCATTGACAAGAGAAATCATTTAAAACCTGCAGTTTGCATTTACTCAGTTTATCTTTGTGCAATATTACAATTGGTTTTAGCATCTGAATGTTTAAGTGTAAACAATTGATTGTTAAAGTGCCAAAAATTATTATTTTTTAAAAAGCAGGAAGGTATAAAAAGTTTTTCATAGCACTATCTGTCTATCTGTCTATCTATCTATCTGTCTATCTATCTATCTGTCTATCTGTCTATCTGTCTATCTGTCTATCTGTCTATCTATCTATCTATCTATCTAGCTATCTATCTATCTATCTATCTATCTATCTATCTATTTTCTTTCCTTCTCTCTCTCTCTCAGTTTGCCTGTCTGTTCTTCAGAGGATGATGAGATTTGGCAGTTCATGTTTGGAGCCACAGGGTTGCCCTGAGCCACTGCAGATGATAGTTTTAATTGCTTTCAATCTTTCAGCCACTGGCACTGAGTGCATGTGTGTGTGTGTGTGTGTGTGTGTGTGTGTGTGTGAGATTGTCTTTAGCAGAGGAAACTCTCATGTCTGTTATCTGCCTTAATAGAAATGTCGAATGTTTACAAAAAGAATAAAATATTAAAGTGTAAAAAGAAAAATAAAGATTTAAGAAATACAGAAAGTGAAGAGTCTAAAAAACCCTCTGGAAGTTTCTTTTTTTAGGTTTCACATAAAAATTCACCAGTATCAATAATGCAGATATACTGTATATCTAAATATTTCTATTATTTTATTTAGTTTCTTTGGTAATGAAGTGTTACAAAAATAATAATAATAATAATAATAATAATAATAATAATAATAATAATAATAATTCTCAAAGTTTTTTGTACTCATCTATATTTAATCAAATACGAATAAATATTTATAAACATAAAACCAACTAATAAACGATATTTGCATTAAAAATCCTTCCAGTATTAACAGGGACATTTTCACCTTTTATTATTAAAGGGAAGTGTAAATAAATAGTTTATGTAAATCATATAGATTTAATATAAATTGATATTACAATCATAATGTAAGAAGACGTGTGTTTGGTGGTATAGTTGCACATAAATAATATTTTAAATTAGAAAAAAAAAAATTAAACAAGTATGTGTGTGTTCGTGTTCCCTCATCGTCTATTGAATGTTATAATTGGATTGTTATAGGTAATTATTTTCTAATTTGCACTGGAGCAGACATATGTTGATGTCTGAGTGTGAGTGTGTGTGTGAATATTCATGTCTGGTTTCATCTGATGGTTATTTATGTTTGTGGCGGCGAACACAAGCCAGTGTGTGTATGTGTGTGTGTAGCCATGGGGCTCATTAAGTCCTAACATTCCCACTGTGAGGAGTCTCACGGTTCATTTAAAACTCTATAATATTCATCATATCTTACTCTCTCTCTCTCTCTCTCTCTCTCTCTCTCTCTCTCTGTCTTCCTGTCTGTACTATGTTCTGTTACAATTTCTTTAGAAACTAAGAGGAACTAAGGAACTAAGAATATCTTTCGGAACTTATCCAGCACAACAACATTCCTGTGAGATCCATGAAGACATGATGTGTTAATGGTGGAGTGGAAGAGTTGAGTGTCCAGCACAGAGCCCTGACAGAACTCAACCCCACTCAACAGCTTTGGGGTGAACTGGAACTGGAACCTTCTCGACATCCTGACATCAGCACCTGAGCTGGATGAAGCCAGGCGCCACCATCTAGTGGAAAGTCTTGATAGAAGACTGGAATTGTCTCATTATAACAGCAAACACATGATTTTGACTAACCATTAATGTAGAACTTACATACATAGGATTTCATATACAGCATGGCAGGAGTACTGATCATTTATGTAAAAAAAGCAGCAACCAAAAGATTTTTTTTACTTTAATATCATTCTTCTATAAACTATTGTGAATAAATATTAATTATGAATAATACTATAAAGTATATATACAGATAATATAAGGCCTTAAACCTCTATAGGTAATTTTAGCTATTTTTATTTAGGACTGAAAATGAATAGTTTAGCATAATTTCATTAAAAACTGATTAAATATTTGTTATTAAGTTAACACTTTTATTATACAGAATAAACTTAAGTCTTTCCATGTTTTCAGACAGATAAAACACAAAACTTAGTCAGGACCAAACATGGAATTTGTTTAAAGTTCTACATTAAAGTGGACCTTTTATGAAATGTTGTGACATTTAGATGGGTTTTCACTCTGCATGGAAAAACAAACAAAAAAAAAAAATCTGGAAACAAAATCCCTGCACTCACAAAAATTTATCATGGCATAGTTTATTATTAAGTATTTTCATCCCTTTGATTTTATTTAAATAATCTTTTTTTTTCTTCAACAAAATGATGTAATCAGATTACTTACAATTAATGAAAATGTGTAATCAGTTAAAAAGTATTAATTTAGTTAAAATGTCTGCAGAACAAGATCCAATTAGTTAAATTGTATGAAACTGATTTACATACAAAGCTTGCAAATGGAATCGTTTAGAAGCAGAAATGAAGCTGTTCCACACTCCAGTCTGTAGAGGGCGATAGCAGCAGCAGGTGAAGTAACACCTTCATTAACATTTTGCACTGGAGCATGCTGGATTGTGTTCTTGTTTTAAGGTAAGTTACATCTGTAGTCATCCTTCATAATTCTTTGGCTTCTGCATAATTTTAGTGTTGTTGATATCGTATTACACTAATATATTTAGTCCACTAGCTAGCTAGCACATGGCGCTAAAACTGTAAATATAAGCTAAATTTAGCCACAAAATTTGACCAATATTACATGTATTACTAATTAAAATATATAGGGATGTTTTTTTTTTTCTGTATTATATTTACATCCATATTTTCCAACCTAAATGTCTAGTAGCTTGTTCAAGAGACCCTTAATGTGTGTGTGTGTGTGTGTGTGTGTGTGTGTGTGTCTGTGTGTGTGTGTGTGTGTGTTCGCGTCTAATGGCTTTAAAACATATGGATGTCACTGTGGCTGGTACTGAGAGCTCATTCTTCTTATTTATTCTCCAGGACTGTAATAATTCATCCGCTGAGTCTGGAACTGCACAGACGACCACAGGAATTCGGGCATCATGTCATTCGGGCATCATGTCGTTCGGGCATCGGTTGCTGGACCTGGAGATTAAACTACAGATGTTGGTGTGATCCTTGAGGGTTTGGACTTCTGCAAAACCTCCACACATGGATGTGATGCTTTTTGGACTCATTTATGCACTTAACCTGCACTACCCTAAGGAACTCCGGTGCACATTGGAAGTGTTTCTGAACATCCTGGTGGAACAAGAGAAACCAAACTGTCACCAAAAGTCCAAGCACTGACAATTAAGATGCTTCTGTGATTAATTAACAGACATTTCCTTTTTTCAATGCAAGTAGGTTGACTTGTTCTGTTTAACTGTTTCTGTGCTTTGTACTGTTTAAGTTAACTTTTAAACTTGCTTGAAAGTTTAATTTAGTCATTGGTGGTTTTAGTTATTTAATATTTGAGTAATAAATCTTGAGGAAACTTATCTTTAGCACTGGCTAGTAGGTTTTGCTACCAATTTTTTTGTTCAATCCATTTTTTGGTTGTTATTCTTAAAATACGCCTTGAAGGATAAAATGTATTAAATGAATAAAATATGAAACAAGGTGGTCTGTTGGTTTTGTATTGCGTATTGTATATTGGGATTTTGGAAGAATAAAAAAATTATTAATGTTAATAAATTCTGTTTATTATTAACAATTATTTAAATGCATTTAAAGTAAGTTGGGTTTATGATGTAATAATACATAATTCTCTTCATTATGAATTTAAAACAAATCGGATTTATTGGTCCGACATACATAAATCTCATTCTTGCTCAATTCATTTACATATAACTTGTAAATAAGAATATAAAATAATAACATGTAATCCAAATGGATGGAAATTTTATATTATATTCAATCAAAATGCATAAATCTTAATTGTTAGGCCTAAATATTTTTTGAGTATTTTATTTTATTTTTTTGTATCGGCCTTTTAGATTTCTCTTATATAAGATATACCTCATATAAGAAGATTCTGCTCAGAATTGAGATTAAGGTATAAAAATATTAATTATCTGATGGGTATTTTATAATATGGGTGCATTAACACACACACACACACACACACACACACACAATTTTATATAATGTCAAATCTCCTCAATCTCATGATAGTTTTTACTTATGATTGTGCATCATCATAATATACAGTGCATAGTGTGTATAACTGAAATACTGTATATACTATTTATTCATAATTAGCTCTTTAGCTGTAATATATAACTGTAACTGTATAACCTGTGAATTTAATTTATGAACACATTTCAAAACTTTAATTTTGTTATACTTATAATGTTTTTTATAAGCTACTGTATATATTAACAGATTTATGTTCACAAATAAATTTATAAGCTTATTCATTTTAAAGAGTATTAGTCTTGTGTTAGTTATTAGTTTATTTAAAAAAAAACATTTAAAATTACAGAATAGTAGTCCCATTCATCATTTATCATCAAGAATACTTTAATGCACGTTTTGTCTTATTTGAACAAAATAAATAAAACAATTATGCAAATTTTATTTCGTTAAAATTTAAAAACATACTGCATTAAAAAAAAACTTCATTGTGATTGTAAATGATTACTGTGAGGGGGAAACATCTGTTATTATTATTGACTCATTTTTTTCTTTCTTTATACACAGTATGTTTTATATTAAATGTTCCTGCTAAATGTATTTCAACTATTGCAATCTGTAAGTTAAAATATTTAAACAGGTATTATGTGTAACTATATTTTCTGATGTTTTATACAAAAAGAGAAAAGCGTTAATTCAAAAAGCATTAATTTGTACAGCGGTATTACTGTTTTCATTTTGGCAGTTTTATCCATGAGCCATAGAGTCTCAACACAATCTCACTGGTTTACATCTTTAGACTTCAGCTGTTCTTCTCTTTTCTTCTCCACGTGGATCAGCGAGTCCTGCAATAAACACTCATTATAAATATCGCCAGATCTGGGCTAAGATCTACTAAGGGTGAAAATGCTAACTCGTGCGCACACACACAGACACACACACAGACACACACACACACACACACACACACACACACACACACACACACACACACACACACACACACACACACACACACACACACACACAATGAAAGAAGGCGTCGTTTATAGAACGAGTGTGTAAGACGAGGTCAAGACTTCAGTCTGCTCACCTTCACTCCTCCCTGAGGGGCAACAGAGTGGACAAAGTTAGTTAAATGTTGTGTGTGTGTGTGTGTGTGTGTGTGTGTGTGTGTGTGTGTGTGTGTGTGTGTGTGTGTGTGTGTGTGTGTGTGTGTGTGTGTGTATGTGTGTGTGTGTGTGTGTGTGTGTGTGTGTGGCCTGCTTCCTTTTTTATTATTCACCCGGACTCTAATGGGGCCCAGTGGTGAATTTTTCATTTCACCCAGAGGGAGAGAGAGAGAGAGAGAGAGAGAGAGGAATGAACGAAAGACTGAAAGAGAGACAGACAGACATACAGAGAATGTGTGTGTGTGTGTGTGTGTGTGTGTGTGTGTGTGTGTGTGTGTGTGTGTGTGTGTGTGTGTGAGAGAGAGAGAGCGAGAGAATAAATGAAAGAGAGATTAATTGTTGAGGGTGAGAGACACAGACAGACAGACAGACAGACAGACAGACAGACATAAACAGACAGACAGACAGACAGACATAAACAGACAGACAGACAGACAGACAGACAGACATAAACAGACAGACAGACAGACAGACATAAACAGACAGACAGACAGACAGACATAAACAGACAGACAGACAGACATAAACAGACAGACAGACAGACATAAACAGACAGACAGACAAACATAAACAGACAGACATAAACAGACAGACAGACAGACAGACAGACATAAACAGACAGACAGACAGACATAAACAGACAGACAGACAGACATAAACAGACAGACAGACAGACATAAACAGACAGACAGACAGACAGACAGACAGACATAAACAGACAGACAGACAGACATAAACAGACAGACAGACAGACAGACAGACATAAACAGACAGACAGACATAAACAGACAGACAGACAGACAGACATAAACAGACAGACGGACAGACATAAACAGACAGACAGACAGACAGACAGACATAAACAGACAGACATAAACAGACAGACAGACAGACAGACAGACAGACATAAACAGACAGACATAAACAGACAGACAGACAGACAGACACCTTTATTGGATCAGTTGATCATATTTATTTGTTTCACATCAGGTGACTTCCGAATCCACCGCCGTGTTCATGTCCTCACAGCTCTGTGTCCTGTTCCTCAACCCTCCTTCAGCTTTACTCCAACGCCAGCGATGCTCAGAGATCCTGCAGCTTTCATCCTCTGTAGTGTTCAGCTTTAATTGCAAAACTGAAGATTTTCTTTTACGTTTTGTCAACAATTAATGTGTTCTGTACTGAACAGTCCTTCAGCCGTGTGTGTGTATGTGAGTGTGTGTGTGTGTGTGTGTGTGTGTGTGTGTGTGTGTGTGTGTGTGTGTGTGTGTGTGTGTGTGTGTAAAAATAAAAAAAGTTTTTTTTATTTTTACTTTGGCATAGATTTCCCTTATTTGTTTTAGACTATTTACTACTGTACTTGGATCCAAAGTTTTATCTTGTCCCAAAACAATTTGACCTAAAGACTTGACTTGTGCGAATTGTAGCTTTGATATGGCTTGTGTTATGACCTTGTTCTGCAGGTGTGTATTATGACAACAGCTTTCAATAAAGAATTAAAACACTAGAATTATTTCAGTTAAAGATCTAGGTTTGTAGTACCTAAAATTTTACTTTGCATGCTGATAACCTAATGTTCTGCCTGGCCAGGTCTTGTGACTGTATGTACTGTCATATATACAGTTCTTTTATACTTTACCACATAAATTAACAGCATTGCATCAGCATTTGTTTCTCTGTGGCTGTAATGTAATGTCAGATAAGAGGTTCATTCTCAATCACTCTCACTCATACCACATGTCACTCAAAGGCCCAATTCTTTTCTTTTTTTTTTCTTTTTTACTCAGCCTTATTCCTTATAACCAATAACACATTCTGGGTGTCCCTGCTGTAATTAACATTTTCTCATGTGCACACCGCTTATATCTACATTAACTACACACCTGAGCTTATATTTAGGGTAATAAAATTACAGTAGATATGTGACATACAGTGTAATGTATTTACTGTATTATTTGTCTATCATCGTAGCATCTACTGAACTCACAGCTGAAGTGCAGAGCTTCCATTCATACACGTACAACAGGGGCAACAGATCACAAGAGTGAAATCCTCAGGCTCAATACTGGTTTAGTCGCAAGAGTTTTATACCTAATTAACACATGAAATTTAACCCCACTAGATTTACTGGGCAGCAATAAAATAGCAAAAAGTCCAAATGTATCATGTACACCTGGAAAAAGGCACACACTTGGCTTTGTGAAGCTTTCTTCAGCTGCATGTCCTGAAGTGCCCACAGAGTTCAGGAATCTGCCACTCTTTTTCTCTAAATTGTCAAATTCACATGCATTCAGACTGAATGATCTGCACAGAATCTACCAAAATGAATTTTGTTTGTCGTGGGGCTGCAATTCAATTGTTTCAAAATTTCATTTTGCTGATGTGCTTCAAGATCCTACTTAACATATGTACCTACAGTGGATGTTTCTAAGAGAATTAATCACACAAGAATCAGTGAAAAAGAGAGCAAGCTTTTCTTCACTGCGATCAGAGCAAGAAGTGTTAGTAAGAAAGATCATTTTTTGCTCACCTTCCCCTTCAGGCCGCATCACCTCAGTTCAGTCCCGTCCCACCTGCTCCTTCATCTTTTCTGCCATTCTCCCATTG
>QNUK01000691.1:0-272500 GCA_013621035.1 Clarias magur | reverse complement strand
GTGTCTGTCCACGTCCATGCTACAGCATGAGAGCAGAATTGACGATGTTGTGTTTATATAAGTGCTAAAATGATTACTTTACAATTATCTTTTATTCTCACCAGCTCCCTGAACACATCATTTATACAGATAAACACGTACGATATACAGTATATACGTTTTACAGAGTGCTTTGTAATCAGCCTACAGTAAATACTTGAGACAGAAAATCTTTTGTTTTGATAGTTAATAATGAGTCGTCATGGTCAAACTAATTTTGTTGATCTTACCATCAACATCTTGTCTATTTTATTTAGACGTTCAATAGTTAATGGACCCATAAATGTCTGAGCAAAACATTTTATTAATTATTTATGAACGACAGTTTATTAATATGTTCTTAATTTGTTATTAATGGTGTATCTACTTGATGACCAGTTGATCTAGGCTTAAACGAATAATAGCGATGATAATTATTTGTCACATGTTCAGAACAGTGACGTTATTTTCTTGCGTATCTCAGTTAGGAAGCTGGTGTCAGAGCTCAGGGTCAGTCAGGTTGTGTACTGTACAATCCACTCATGATTACATGAATTAATTTAGCATCTATAAATTACAGCCTTAAGAATGTGTAAATGTGTCATTTCTTATGTTGTTTCACTTTGTTTATCTCTGTCTTTAACAATACTGTTCTAGTCACACAATGACGATCCTCTGTAGTGCCTCATCTTTTCTTTTCTTAAAGTGTACTGATGCATATAATGTAGTAAAAAAAAATAAAAAAAAACTCTGTAAAGATTATTGTAAACCTGGATGAGTTGATATTATATGTAATTAAATATAGGGAATTATAATGAAACCGTATATCACTTTCAACTATTAATGTTTAAATATTATATTGTGTTTGGGTGCAGCTAACTTTAAAGATAAAAGATTTAAACATTCATATCATTTATACTTTATGCTAAAAAATCCAATTGTTGTTGTTGTTGTTGTTATAAATAAAATTCTACAATCAAATAATTATATAAACATTACTTATTTAACCGAAACATGACAAATACCCTTAAATAGTTATAATAATAATAATAATAATAATAATAATAATAATAAATAATAATAATAATAATAATAATAATTCCTTTTCAAGAAAGACAAATGTATTTATGTGACTAGAGCTCATTAGAATATTTGTGTGTTTGGTCACATGCCCAGTGTTCATTTTAATAGTTAAGTAATTAGTCATGTGGAAAGGAAAGCAAAGGCTAGTCTGTTTGTGCCCATCACACAAAAGAGCTACTGTAGCACAATTTGTTTAAAATAAAATCTGGCTTAGATAGAAAGGAGTGAATTGCAGTTTGTTGTTTATGGGACTGCATAGCAGCAAACCAGTCATGGTGCCCATACAGCCCTGTGTCCACTGGTGGAAGCTCCTGCAATGGGCCTGTGAGCAGCAGAACCAGACAATGGACAATGGAAGAAGGTGGCCTGGTCTGTTGAATCAGGTTTTTTTTTTTTTTTTTTTTTTTCATGTGTGTCACTTACCTGGGGAAGAGATGGCACCAGGACTGCACTACAGGAAGAAGGTGGAGGCCAGTGGAGGCAGAGTGCTGCTCAGTATTCATGTACCTGCTTATTTGATATGTAACACAAGCCAAAAATTGCTGCATCCTAAGTGCTCCCTCATGGCAGTCGACTCTTTCAGGAGGCGAATGCACAATACTGCAGTGCAAAATTATTTAGGATTGATTTGAGGAGCATGTCAGAATTTGAGGTGTCGACTTGGCCTTCAAATTTGAGCATCTGTTGGATGTCCTGGAGTAACATGTCTGATTAATGATCATCACTTTAATGATCTGTTGCTAATGTCTTTGTCTTAGACACCACAGCAGTCTTGTGGAGTCCAGCTTTTGATGGTTCGTTTACATTTACAGCATTTCATAGATGATGCCATGAGACATGCTATCCAGAGAGACTTATGGACTTATGGAGAGACTGGTGGTTAGGGGCCTTGCTCAACTTGGTGGCGCTGTGGTTTGAACCCAGAACCTTCTGATCAGTGGCCCAATGCCTAGACCACTGAGACCTGATCAGTCATTCAGAGGGATTCAAAGTTGTTCAGATGACACAAGATTGACCTACACGATATTAGACAGATGTTTATTGTTATGGCTGTTCGACATTAACCAGAACATTCACTCACTAACATTACTCCTAAGAAAGTCATTTCCACTTCTAGACTATACTGTGTGCAAGTGGACAAGTATTTGGTTGAACATAACAATAAAGTAGCCAATTATGAGCAAACTAGCAAAGAAAATTTTTACATTACATTAGAGCGTTTTTACATTAGCAACTATTTCTTGAGTCAGCAGTGCCACCTTGTGATTATTTCGCTGTATTGCTTTATTTATAACCCAGCAAACCCTGATTTATACACTTTTATTATTCTTCTGTTAATGTTTGTAACAACACAGAATGTTCAGGTGTGTGTGTGTGTGTGTGTTACTAACCTTGTCTATATTAGTTTTGTAAAAGCCATTATTATTATGTACCAATGCGTGTGTGTGAGAATAATACACAGCTTTACAATTTGAAGCTGAAAAGACGTACTATTAAAGCTACTTCGCTCAGTGTGTGTGAGTGAGTGTGAGTGTGTGTAATCAGTCGTCATCCTCCACCAGGACATTGCCGTGGATCTCATACTCCACAATGCTCCAGTCGAGCACATTTCCACGTGGCACTCTGTGTTTCATGTTGGTGTACAGAGCATTAACTTGCATGCGTGACAGAGCGAAGTCCCACATGTTCACATCCGTAATCTCACCCACAAAGCTCTGCGTTACCTCGAAGCCCCCCAGGTGTTTGTCAGGGTCCTGGCCGAGCAGCACGGTGCCATGAGGGCGGATCTTATGGCCTGGTCTGTAGATCTGTCGTGTGCTGCGGCATCCGTCCACGTGGAAGGCGGCGAGTCCGCTGCTGGAGTCCCACGTCAGACACAGGTGAGTGCGGAAGCTGGAGAGGGGCTTGAGGCGGAAAAGTGCACCATCTCCGCCCAGGTAGAAAGAGATCCGTCCATCCTTCTCACGCCACATGTTGAGCTCGTCTGTGCTGTTGGTGCGATATGCAAAGAGGATGATCTGTCGCTCATCCTGCAGCTCAGTAGCGATGCGCATGCACAGACTGAATGCTGACAGAGAGAGAGGCTTCTGGGGACTGAGCTTCACAAAACTGAAATCTGTCTCATAAGGGAACAGGAGAACCTTCCCATTCAGACCTCCTGCAGAGAGAGAGGGGGACAGGGAGAGACAGACAAGAGACAGAGAGAGAGGGGGACAGGGAGAGACAGACAAGAGACAGAGAGAGAGGGGGACAGGGAGAGACAGACAAGAGACAGAGAGAGAGGGGGACAGGGAGAGACAGACAAGAGACAGAGAGAGAGTGGGACAGGGAGAGACAGACAAGAGACAGAGAGAGAGGGGGACAGGGAGAGACAGACAAGAGACAGAGAGAGAGGGGGACAGGGAGAGACAGACAAGAGACAGAGAGAGAGGGGGACAGGGAGAGACAGACAAGAGACAGAGAGAGAGGGGGACAGGGAGAGACAGACAAGAGACAGAGAGAGAGGGGGACAGGGAGAGACAGGCAAGAGACAGAGAGAGAGGAACAAAAGAGCAAGAGACACCTATTGTGTATAAGAATATAATAAACAATGGGATATTGTGATGATGCAGTTACTGCTACACCGTGAACCTGATTGGTCTCCTGTAACATCACCGAGTGTTTTATTCCTCTTATTACGTTTTGCAGTATCCCAGCTTACCAAAATTAAAATTAAGCATTTATTAAACATCTCACAATTTTATCTATTTAAAGCTATATTGGATGTTTGAAAAACAACTCGGCTCTTGTTCTTCTTTATGGCTTAATACAGCTATAAAGTGCCTTTGATGTCAGAGTCATCAGTATAACCCAGTCACCATGAACATATTGCAGAATAATGGAATTTTAAATGACTAATTAGACATTAGACAATATAATGTGTCTTAAAATGTGCTTCCCACCATTTTTTTAAATTGGGTTTCATGATTTTGTTATGACCCACATGCTGCAGGTTAATTGACAAAATGTTTTTTTTTTTATATATGGTGTTATATATATGAAAATGTTCTCAACCAATTATTTAATTAAACAAGGTATTTAGATTTGTATATTATTTTTAATAATAATAAACATTTTGTATGTGTTCGAGAAATTGATGCCTACGCTGTCATTTTGGGAGAACTGCCCTTTTCAGAAACTGGCCAATATAATCAATCACATCATGTCACCATTTTGTCTTCCTTCAATGAAGATTGAAACAGCTGCAATGAGTACATAAGTATTTTCTTTTACATTATCAAATGTTTTATCATATTGTGTTTATTGTTTAATGTTGCTGAGCTTAACATGTCCATCCTGTCATTGGGAAATATTAATAAATACACAAACTTAAAATATATATATATATATACACACAGTACGAGTCAAAAGTTTGGGCAACTAATTCTACTTCAATGTGATTTATTTTCTACATTCTAGAAAAATACTGGATATTTAAAAAACCATGAAATAACACATATGGAATTATGTAATTACAGTAGGTAACAATAACAACAACAACAACAACAACAACAAAACAACAACAGTCAGTTGTTATTTTAAGAGACATGAAAGTCAGCTGTCCTGGAACAGTATTGTGTCGAGTGCGTTTAAAAAAAAAAAACCACCAATGAAACTGTCTCTCATGAAGACCATCCAAGGAAAGCAAAACTAAAACTTAGCTCTGCTGTTCATTTGAGCTACGTTTACACTGTCAGTTAAATGTGACCCAATTCCGATTTTTTGCTCATATGCGACACATATGGGATATTATCTATGTCCGTGTAAACAGGAAAAAAAACGCATGTATTCCGATATTTCGAGATCGGTTTCAGGCCTCCTTCATATGTAAAAATAAATCAGATATAAATCAGAAATGTGCTCATGTGATTGTCGTGTAAACAGACAGATTGGATTTTCTGAGGCATTGCGTTCTGTACGTCAGTAAAACTGCGACTTGTTTGCGGTTTAATGACGTAATCACACCGAGACGCTGCTCACCCCAAACAGATGCGCCAGTGTGCGGTAGCCTGCACCTGTTGCAAGCCACCAGAGAGCGACCCGACACGTCTCGCACCCAGACATTCCTCTGAATGCTTGAGGACACAATAAATAAAGCAGATACGCAGGCTGCAATCATCTCCCTTTTCCTCCTTCCCCGTTTCCGCGAACTTTGCATATATCGCAGAGCTAGCATCAAGCATATTTCGCCTTAGTCCATCTTGGCTAGTCTGTAGTGCAAGAACCTCCCTTTAAGTATGCGCGATGTTTCAGACGGTATGGCAAGTGTAAACACGTGAATCGGATATGAGTCATAGTTGAAAGAAAGTGTAAACAGACGGTCAGAAAAATCTGATATAGGCAAAAATACAGAATTGGGCATCGAAACCTGCAGTGTAAATGGGGCTTTAGAGTCACCAGCCTCAGAAATCATCAATGAACATCCAGCACCTCAGATTAGAGCCAAGTCACAGAGACATCTTAATATCAACTGTTCAAAGGAGATTATTGTGTGTTTTGGATGAACGCCTTCATTAATGTTTTACAGCATAGAAAGAAATAAAAGTCAGGAAAGACCATTGAGTTAAAAGGTGTGTCCAAACCTTTGACTAGTAATGTATAAGTGGAAGACACAATACAGTCACTTTCAACAGAAAGTCACTTCTCTAACTAAGGGCCACCATGTGCTTGTTAAATAGTCCATCCTGTAATAACTGCTCCCATGACAGGGTGAACACGTTTTTGTGAATAATTTTTGTGACATTTTCATTTTATTATCATATACACTCACCTAAAGGATTATTAGGAACACCTGTTCAATTTCTCATTAATGCAATTATCTAATCAACCAATCACATGGCTTCAGTTGCTTCAATGCATTTAGGGGTGTGGTCCTGGTCAAGACAATCTCCTGAACTCCAAACTGAATGTCAGAATGGGAAAGAAAGTTGATTTAAGTAATTTCGGGCGTGGCATGGTTGTTGGTGCCAGACGGGCCGGTCTGAGTATTTCACAATCTGCTCAGTTACTGGGATTTTCACACACAACCATTTCTAGGGTTTACAAAGAATGGTGTGAAAAGGGAAAAACATCCAGTATGCGGCAGTCCTGTGTGCGAAAATGCCTTGTTGATGCTGGAGGTCAGAGGAGAATGGGCGACTGATTCAAGCTGATAGAAGAGCAACTTTGACTGAAATAACCACTCGTTACAACCGAGGTCTGCAGCAAAGCATTTGTGAAGCCACAACACGCACAACCTTGAGGCGGATGGGCTACAACAGCAGAAGACCCCACCGGGTGCCACTCATCTCCACTACAAATAGGAAAAAGAGGCTACAATTTGCACGAGCTCACCAAAATTGGACAGTTAAAGACTGGAAAAATGTTGCCTGGTCTGATGAGTCTTGATTTCTGTTGAGACATTCAAATGGTAGCGTCAGAATTTGTCGTAAACAGAATGAGAACATGGATCCATCATGCCTTGTTACCACTGTGCAGGCTGCTGCTGGTGGTGGTGTAATGGTGTGGGGGATCTTTTCTTGGCACACTTTAGGCCTCTTAGTGCCAATTCGGCATCGTTTAAATGCCTGAGCATTGTTTCTGACCATGTCCATGCCTTTAAAGAATGCTTTCAGCACCTTGTTGAATCAATGCCACATAGAATTAAGGCAGTTCTGAAGGCGAAAGCGGGTCAAAAACCGCATTCGTATGGTGTTTCTAATAATCCTTTAGGTGAGTGTATACATAAAATATATTGTTGAGAATTGACCCTTATGTTGTAAACAGCTAGAACCATTTTTTAAATAATAAAGCCTTTGATTGTGCAGGAATAATTAAAATAATCCATCACAGATGAATGGGCTTATTTCATACACACCTTTCATGGCAGAGGTGAGGGACAGAAGAGGAAAGAGCACAACAAGTCGAGCGAGCATCTTACTGCAAACACACACGAGACCAAATACTTGAAATTTTCAATCTGTTATGATTTAGACATTCAAAATGTACAAGAATACAATAACAATTATGTCACAATTTGGCTTTAACCTCTACTACTACTACTACTCCTAATAATAATAATAATAATAATAATAATACACTATTTATAATTCTAATCTTTGCAAAATTGTGGGATTCAGTATAAAATAAAGATCTTCGTATGAGATTTTTTTTCCAGAATGCTATGCTGCTGAGTGAATTAAGGTTTTTAGACTTTTCCAAAAAAAAATTCAGATGCTTCATCAAAAATGCAGAGAAAAAATAGAAAAAAAATAAAACCTAGCTTCTAAAATGGTTACAGTAACCAATGCTGATTGATGTTGTTAAGCTGCTAATAAATGGCACATGAATCTAAATATTAAGAGCACTGAATTAAATGTTAAAACAGACATACTCACTGTGCAGTGTTCTCCAACAAGACCAGAAAACTCACTTCAGACACACCACAAACGTCCTGTATCCTCCTCGCACGGTAGTGACATCATCATCCAGACAAAAGCCTCTTTGTTAAGCCTAACAGTCATTTGATGTGCTTAATCATAGACTTAACACACACACACACACACACACACACACACACACTGTTAGGAACCTCCACTAGAGGACACTGTTCATGTCTGTCTGTTCTGTCTGTGTAGTTCTTGTTGGTTGACTCAGTTTCCCAGAAGGCACCTCAGTCAGGTGATGAGGCTCACCTGAGCCGAGGTGGCTCGTTAAAGCTTCTATAAATAGCAGTTTGTTCTGGGAAACTGGGTCGAGCATTGTTTGTTTGTTTGGTCTGTTTGTATTTGTTGTATGTTTATTTGTTGGTATGTTTTGTTGTTTTTGTACATACCGTCATGTGGGCATTCCTTTTTGTTTGTTTCTTTCTTTAAGTTTATATTTTAGTTATATTGTAACCTTTGTTTTCAGAGGGCTCTAGTTTTGTTTCCTTGATGTTCCTTGTGTCTGTGGATTCATGGAGCTGCTCTGTTCAGTGTGTAGTTAGGCTGTGTCTCCTCCTGTGTCCTGTGTAAGGACTGTTCTGTCTTCTGGTTTTTTCCCTAGTATGTGTAGCCACATGAGGGCTTGGCCATTAGCAGGGTTAGCCGCTAGTAGGCCTTGATGGCTAGTAGGGTTAGCCTCCAGTAGGCTAATCTCTAGCGGGATTGACTGCTAGTGGTTCTGGTCACTAGTAGGTTAGCTGCTAGTTTGGTATAGCCTCATGTGTGCCCTGCCTTTTGTCTTCCGGTCCCCTAGGTCAGTACTAACACCATTAGCCACTAACCCGGTTAGGTCAGCCTAACTGTGTCCTCAGTACAACATGTAGTTACTAACCTCACTAACCCAGCCTGTCTAGCCCTGTCTCTCCAGTCTCTGTGCCCCAGTCCTGCCTCTCCATGTCTAGTTCCAGCCACGTCCTGTCCAGTCTTGTCTCTAGTTCCCCTATGTGTCTCTAGTTAGCTCCAGCTCCATGTTTCCTCATCCCTAGTTCTGTCGGTTCCCTGTTTCAGCTCCTGGTTCCCTGTGTCAGCTCCTGGTTCCGTGTGTTCAGTTTTTGTTCCTGTGCTTTTCCTGAGCCCTAGTTTGAGTTTGTTGTTTTGGTTCTTTTGTTTGTGTTTGTTTATTGTTTGTTAATAAAGACTCTTTCTGTTTACAACCCCTCTGCGTCCATGCCTACCATATATGCCCACGGCAACACCATCAGCCGGTCTAGCAACTACCACCAGCTAGACCATGACACACACACACACACTTCTAAATATGTGATCTAAATATTTTTAATTATTGAAGATTTTACTAAGTTTTAATTTTAAATCAATCAACTAATCAGTTGATGAGAATACAGAAGGCAGGATTTGTCACATTTAAAGAATTTGGTATTCAATGGGAGTGTGTTACGCATGGATGCAAGGCAGGATGCAAGTGCAGACAGTGGTTTATTAAAGCTGAGTTTAAATATAACTAAATACATGTACAAAAAAGAATATGAATACACAAATTATGGATAGAAATTAGACATATTGCAGAAACACTTATCAATTCCATAGTCTTTCCTGATTTTTATTTCTTGCTACAGTTGAGAGTTTGTGCAAGTGTAGAATAATAAATCGAATTATCCTCCTAGAACCGCAGTTTACACGGTACAGATATGATTTACAAGCTTTTACACACACTATTAGCAAAATTTTGTTTAGGGTTTCCTTAACACTTTTACAAAAAAGAGTGCAAATATATATATGTGTGTGTGTGTGCGCGTGCGTGTGTGTGCCTGTAAAACAATGCTGAAGGCATCAAAAATACACAATAATCCCATTTGAACAGTTGATATTGAGATGTGTCTGCTACTTATACTTTGTAAATCCCTTAAAATGGCTCTAATCTGAGGTGCTTGTTGTTAATTGGTGATTTCTGAGGGTGGTAATTCTAAATTAACTTCTCGTCCACTGCAAAGATAAGTTTTGGTCTTGTTTTCCTGGGTAGGTCTTCATAAATACCAGTTTCATTATGGTGCTTGATGGTTTTTGCAAATGCACTTATTATTAAATCATTATTATTGTTAAATGTCCTTATAGCATCATGGAAAAAGCTGCTGATTTAAAAACACACCAGCAAGTCCACCCATAAATGGTTTAAAATATACAGATTTAAAGTTTTGGAGTGGTCAGTCAAAGTTACATCCAGTTAAGATGCTGTGGCATGACCTTATGTTAAACTCCTCAAATTTGCCTGAACCAATGTGAAAGACTTATTGCGAGGTATGGCAAACTCCAGTTTTTGCCACCAAAAGTGGAACAACGGATGGATGGATGGATAGATAAATAGATACAGTTGTATGCAAACATTTAGGCACCACTTGATAAATAACAGATTTTGATGATTTTTTTTTTATTGAAAAGATCTTAACACAGTCTCTCTTTGAAATGGAAAAAAAATACACAATATCTTCACCAAACATTGATTCATAGTTACTTCTTATGCCATAAATTTAACAAAAATAAAAACATGGAACTGTGCAAAAATTTGGGTACCCTAAGACTGCCAGAGTCTCAGATTCTTTTTACAAGGTTTAATCAGCCTTAATCAGCTTGTTAGATCTCCTGCATGGTAACAACTTTCATTAGTAAATGCCAATTTCAAAGCTTTACAAATACTTTGACTCTTTAAACCTTGTGCACACACTTGCAGACACTCAACAACCATGTGTTCCTCTAAGCAGCTTTGTAAGACTCTGAAAATGAAAGTTACTGAGGCCCACAATGCAGGAGAAAGCGACAAGAAGATAGCAAAGTGCTGTAAGAACTGAGACACTTTGGTGCTTGACTGCCTTCAGGCACGACGGGCTGAATATATTGAGTGTCCCCACCGCTTATCGGGACCTGGCTGAAGTATTCTGCAAGAAACGCGCCACCCACCTCATTGCCCCTACGACCTGGTGATAAACCTTCAGCTGAGTTCTGTCCCTCCCCGCGTCCATCGCTACACACTACCACTGAGACGCAAGCAATGGAGGAGTATGTATCCAACGCCCTCCGCCAAGGCACCATCCGGCCCACCTCCTCACCTGCTGCCACAGGGTTCTTCTTCACAAAAAAAAGTAGTGATGTTGTCCTCAAGAGATTGCGCTCCCATCAGCTGTATTGTAAGTTGGAGAAATGCGCTTTTCACAAGCGCTCCATCTTCCATGTTCCATCTTCTCATCACTTCAATCTCAACCCTGCCACCAGCTCTGCTTTCCATGAATTGTGCCATTGCTTGACCACCACCCCAATTCTCCTCTATCCAGATGTGAGCAAACCGTTCGTTGTGGAGGTGGATGCTTCAAGTGTGGGTGCCGGGGCTGTTCTCTCCCAGTGAGGTCCAGACCAGAAGCTACACCCCTGTAGCTTCTTCTCCAGAAAATATGACTTCATTCAGCAGCGATACTGAGTAGGGGACCGCAAGCTACTGGCCATGAAGTGGGCCTTGGAGGAATAGCGTCAATGGCTCCAGGGCGCAAGGGAGCCGTTCATTGACATCATCTCAGACAGGGGGCCCCATTTCACTGCCCAGAAGGCCTTCTGCCGTCTGATCAATTTCACCTGTAGTCTATCATCCGGATACCATATTCAGACTCTACCAACGGTCAGACAGAACGGACCAACCAACAACTGGAGCATTATCTGAGATGCTTCATTGCCGATCACCAATGCTCCTGGGCCCACTACCTCATTTGGGCTGAACTGTCCCACAACCTTCAAGTATTATCTGCCACCAATTTAAGCCCATTTGAGATATGCCACGGTTTCCAGCCTTCCGATGTTTGACCACCAAGACCCGATTGATGTGACGTTGGCCCAACAGTTGGTCCACAGGTGTCGACGGCTGCGGGACCAAACAAATGCAGTCATCCAGCAGGCCAACACCCACTACGCCTCTCGGCATCACCGTCGACACCCTCCTGGACGATTGTACAATGTAGTGACAAGGTTTGGCTGTCAACAAAAAATCTGAACCTCTATACAGAATCCCAAAAACTCTCACCCAGGTTCATTGGCCCTTACCGCATCACTCTCCGGATTTCACCTACCGGCTCCATCTGCCTGCGGTGCTCCGGATCCATCCGGTATTCCATACCTCACAGCTCACGCCCTTCATTACTTCCCCCATGGCAAACGTCAAACCCTCTGTAAAAAAAAACTGAAGCTGAAAAGAGGGTGGCATCTACAACAGGACAGTGATCCTAAACATACCTCGAAATCCATTATGAAATACCTCAACAGACGCAAGCTGGAGGTTTTGGAATGGCCATCAAAGTCCCCTGATTTAACATCATTGCACATTTGTGGGTAGAGCTTAAAAGAGCTCCATGCAAGACGACCAAAAAATAGTACAGAACTAAAAGCCTTTTGCAAGGAATAATGGAAGAAAATCCCAAGTAAAAGAATTGAAAGACTTTTAGCTGGCTATAAAAAGCGTTTGCAAGCTGTGATATCTGCCAGAGGAGGTTTTACTAAGTACTGATTATGTAGTGTGCCAAAACTTTTGCACAGTGCAACAATAATGTTTTTTTTGCCCTTTGTTAGTTATGACATAAAAAAGTAAATATGCACCAATGTTTGCTGAAAATATTGTGCATTTGTTCCATTTCCAAGAGAGGCTGAGTTAACATATTTTCAATTTAAAATCACAAAATCAGTTATTTAGCTAGGGGTGCCTAATCGTTTGCATAAGACTATAGATAGACAGATCCTTTTTGTAATATTAAAATTTGTTTGATTATCTCAATCATTTAAGTTTGACAAATATGAAGAAAAAAAATCAGAAAAGGCCAATTATTTTTCTATGCACAATGTATTGTTGTTCAGGTAATTACAGTTGATTTCCTTGTTTTTTTTTTTGTTGTTGTTGTTTTTTACAGACTAGTAGAAGTCCTGACATGTTGTAGACCATCTAATTATCACTGAATGAGAAAAGGAGGTTATCACTTTCAGCCTTCACAGCTATTCTTCAAAAGCTTTGTATTGTAAGAGATTATCCTCATGTGAGACTCAGATCAGAAAAATTAAATCCAATCAAGTCTGAAAAGAAAGAGAAAAGAGCAGAGTGATCAGATGCCATCATATTACTCACAAGAAACATTATTGTGGCACAACATACAAAATAAATAATTCAAGTGTACAATGTAAAATCTGGGTAAATTAAGGATGTTATTATATAAAGATAATATTAAATTTAAATTTAGGCATTTGGCGGACGTTCAAATCCAGAGCAACTTATGAAGTGCTTTGAAGTTACTGTCTTTGGACAGATCCTTATACTGGTGCTTGAAAGTTTTTTTGGATCCTTCTTCACTGGTAAGGTAGTTTTAAAAAAACAACAACTTTTGTACAGTTTTTGAACATGGTTGGTTCTTCTTGTGTACCTAGTTTTTGCGTTTAGTAATTTTGATTGCAGTGTGATGGAAGTAGGTGTCATGCACACTCATAACACGACCGGCACTAGGACCCGGAAGTAATACGGTCGGGTTTCAGGAAGCATAAAAGGAAACAAGATGACGCATCACATCGCTCAGTCATTGAGTTATGCCCGTGCTATCGCCGTCGCCTCGCTCGTCCAAACGTGAGTACTCACTTTCTTGGGTTATCGCTTCTGATTGGGTGTGTGTATTTAGAACGCGGGTTTATTTGTGTAAACTCTTGCTCTCGCTTCGGGAGAGTTCTAAGAATAACTTGCGTGGTTATCCTGCCTACTCGCGCTACTTCCGCGTTTGGGTTTACCATCCACGCTACAGGGCTAACTGCTAAGTCTTCTGCTTCATCTCCGGTTAGTCCGTGACAGTAGGTCTAAAGTACTATTTTTCAGGTAATTAATCGAGGGTTGTTTCAGGCTTCCTTAAGGTGTTAATATTGAAAGTGTCTCTGGTAAAACAAGCATATTCTGCAACAAGTTAGTCATCAATCTAGAACCAACATAAACTCTTGTTTAGCAAGGAATTGCAAGTTTGTATAGACAATGACCTCATTCTGTCTACAAGTTAAGGATGTGTGGTCAAACTATCTCTGTTAGTTCTCACAGACATTCACTCCCTCTGCAAAGGCAGATCTCCCAGAAACCTCATCTACCCACCAGTGCCCATCTGGTCCTCTCAGAAACTTTCTGGATGAAATGGACATGATTCTTAGTCTTTTTCCTTCTGATAACACTCCTCTCACTGTTCTATGAGATTTCAGTTTCCCCTCTGACAAATTCCAATCCTCTTTCTTTCTCCAACTCATTAAGTCCTTCTCATTAACATTAAACAGCTGCCCTACAACATACAAGGGAGGGAATTCTTTTGACATCATTTTCTGTCGTACTTCTCTAATCACAGATATCACTGCTATTCCTCTTCTTAAATCTGTTTATTACATGGTATCCTTCACCATCACCCTTCTTGTCTTGTCTAAAGCTAACCAACAAAGCTTTTTTTCCCTCTCGTTTCCCTTCATTCATGGACCTCCTATGCCCCCTATCCTCTAAACCAGGGAACATTTCTTGTCCAGCTCATTGACTATCCGATGCATTGCACAACAAAGAACTGCAGAGAGAAAGATGGAAGAAATCACAACTTGATGCAGATTGTGTTTTCTACTTTACTCCTATCTCCAAATTCTCATGTGACAAGACGTCTGCCAAAACTGCTTGCCAAAGCTGGAAGCCTATGCAAATGATCCTGGCCAACTAAACATCTTCTCCTCACTACTCAACCCACTGGCTCCTTCTGCCCCATCCTCTCTCACTGCTGATGACTTAGCCACATTCTTTGATGAGAAATTTGCATTAATCCACCAGGCCTTTGCTCCCAACTACTATACCAGAACTTCCCTCCATTAGCAGAATTCTCCAACCTGTCAACTGATTGAGCATATCATCTTGTTATCCAATCCCACCCCATGCTCATTAGACCCAATCCCTTCCACAATACTCCAAGCCATCTTACAAGACCTCCTTCTCTTCATCACAACCTTCATCAACTATTCCATATGATCTGGTAATATTCCTGCTGCTTTTAAGAAGACAAGGGTTATTCCCATTCTTAAGAAACTCTGCCTGGATCCAGCAGAGGTCAACAACTACCGCCCAGTATTGCTTTCTCTATTTCCAAAATTCTTGAAAGGACTTTTCACAACCAAATATCTCTTTATCTTTCATAGAACAATCATCCCAACCAATTTGGGTGCAAAGTGCCATATTCCACAAAGGCTGTCCTTCTGTCAGTCACTGAGAATTTCCATGCTGCTAGATCAGCTAAACTATCATCTGTTTTCATCCTGTCTGCTGCATTTGACATGGTGAACCACAAGATTCTATTATCTATTATTACAAGCCATCGCATCTGTGGAACAATGTGACAATGGTTTGCGTTTTACCTAGAAAATAGGTTGTATGAGGTGGCATGGAGGAGACCCACATGTCTGCCCAATGCAGAGTCTCTACTGGTGGCCCACAGGACCCAGTACTTGGTCATCTTCTGTTCTCCATCTATACCTGGTCTCTTGGTAAGGTGATTTTCTCCCCTACCTCCCTCAGACACTCGTGTTTCCACCTGGAACTTAGCATCTTAGCAACCCCAGACATCTCATCCTGGATGACAGCTCATCAGCTAAAGCTCAATCGTAAAACTGAACTGCTGTTCATTCCTGCTAACATCATAAGAACCTGCCCATTTCTTTCTTCACAGGCTACTCAGGTGCTTGTTCAGTCCCTTGTAATTTTAAGACTGGACTACTGCAACTCCTGAAAGGTCTGCCTCTGTCCACAATTTCTCCTTTGCAGTTGATCCAGAATGTAGCTGCATGTCTTTTTTTCAACCTAGACAAGTTCTCCCACACCACCCCACTTCTCCACTCCCTGCACTGATTTCCTGTAGGTGATTACATCAAATTAAAAACTCTGCTACTTCCCACAAAGCACAAAGCTAAAAATGGCCCAGCACCCACTTACCTATCAGCTCTAATATCATCACGCACTGCACCACATTCCTTCCGATCCTCCACCACTGCTCATCTGGTCCCACCATTTCAGCGATCAAGGAAGTCATTCATCTAGGCTCTTTTCCGTGCTGGCACCGGTGGTGGAATGAAATTCCACTAGACTTCCACTACACAGCTGAGTCTTTGACTATTTGTTTGACATAGTTATTTCTTCTGTTTTGGCACCAAGGTGGTGGAATAAACTTCCTCTACGTTTCCTTACATTTGTTTCTTAGACATTTTAAGGTGTATTTGGGTTAACACACCCCCCAAAAGTGTTTGACTAATGGCACTTAGTAATCTAGTCTCCCATGGTAAGTATTTAAAGCACTTTTAGTTGCTCTGGATAAGAGTGTCTGTCAAATGCCTAAATGTCAAATCAGTCAAACACTTTTCGGCGATGTGTTAACCCAAATACACCTTAGAATATCTAAGAAACAGCTTTAAGGAAATCTAGAGAACGTTTATTCCACCACCTTGGTGCCAAAATAGAAAACAGTCTAGATGCATGTCTTTCTCAATCTCTGAAAGGTGGTGTGACCAGTTGAGGTATTTCTGAATAAAACACACTCTGGCCTGATACAGTAAATACTGTAATGTGTGTGTGTGTGTGTGTGTGTGTGTGTGTGTGTGTGTGCGTGTGTGTGTGTCAGTAACTCACAGTAGTTTCTCCAGTTTACAGTTTGGATCCTTCAATAGATCAAACAATAGCTTCACTTTTGATTCTCCTGGTTGATTACCAGACAGATTCAGCTCTCTCAGGTGTGATGAGGGGTTTGACCTCAGAGCTGAAACCAGAGCAGCACAACCTTCACCTGCAATACTGCAGCGTACCAGCCTGTAGAGAGGACAACAATTACAGATCAACCTACACACACACACACACACGCACGCACTTACTCTTACTCACACATGCTGGTGATTTAGTATACACACTGTTAGTCACAGTTTATGTTAAACATTTATGTCCTGATAGTCATTATGGTTTTGACCCTGTTTCTGTTTTTCAGATTCCTGTTCCTGCCTCCATCTGTTGACTTTAATTGCTGATCATGTGATATTTACTTATTTTATGTTTGATAACTTAGCAAGCCATGACATTCAAGGAATTTTCCATAGATACAGGCAATGCATGGCATCCTAGGAATTGTCTGTAGAGACAGGATTGTATAAAAGCACAAACATGGGAAAGGGTACAGAAAAAACTCTTTAGCATTGAAGGTCTCAATGAGCACTGTGGCCTTCATAATCCATAAATGGACGAAGTTTGCAACCACCAGGACTCTTCCTAGAGCAAGCCACCCAGCCAAACTGAGCAATCAGGGAAAAGGGCCTTAGCCAGGGAGGTGAACAAATACCCAATGGTCACTCTGAACGAGCTCCAGCGTTACTATGTGGAAAGAGGAAACCCCTCCAGAACAACCATCTCTGCAACACTCTACCAAGTTTGCCAAAAGGCATTTAAATACTTTTTTTGAAAGAAAATTTTGTTGTTGTTGTTGTTGTTAAGGCACCTTTGGTGCCAATTACAGCCTCAAGTCTTTTTAGTAGGATGCTACAAGATTGCAATTCCTCTGGAAGGGTCTTTTCTCAGACCAGTGAATAATGTGTTTTGGGTGCTTATAATTTTCTATAGCTAGCTTATTTAGCACCAACTACAGCCAGGTGTTGCTTCTCTCAACCCCATCTATCCTTGCTTAGTTTTTCTGTGTCTCTAATTCATTTCAAGAATTTTCTGATGTCCACCTATGGGGGTTGATGTTTGAGATTAAATAAGAATGTTATTATTATTAATTGAAACTCATTTTATCCTATTTGTGGTATCATGTTTAATTCTTCTTGTTTTCTGGCGCGAATACATGATTATGTGTACTTGTTGAACTTCACCAGCTATGACAGGCATGCTGCCGTGCAGGCACACACACTTGGACTGCGCAAGGGATGACTTCATTCAACTATTTTATTTATATATTACTGTCCATTATAATCAGTCTAAGTTATTCAATAATTGCAGGATAGGAACTTCTTAAAACTAAAATTTTAGATTTTAGATAAATACAGCAGATAAATACTAGGGCACGTGTTGCAGTAAAAGGGGTCTAGTGATGCCCGTGATGATGACAATCATATAAACAGAATGTGAAAGTGATGATCTGACCTCAGTGTCTCCAGTGTACAGTCTGGATTCTCCAGTCCAGCAGAGAGCAGCTTCACTCCTGAATCCTGCAGTTTATTGTCACTCAGGTCCAGTTCTCTCAGACTGGAGGAGTTTGAGCTGAGAACTGAGGACAGAAATCTACAGCTTTCCTCTGTGATATTACACCCACACAGCCTGGGAAAGAAATGATGATACATCAGAACACTGACATCTCTCTCTCTCTCTCTCTCTCTCTCTCATTCTTATCCCCCCCCCCCCCCCCCCACACAGCTTGGCAACAAAAACAGTAGCAGAATCTAAAATGAAAACATTTCTAAAGAAACAAGAACTGTTGTGCAAAGTGATTAAAAAATACAAAATAAAATAACAAAATAAAAATGAAACTTTTAATAATTGCCCGTAAATAGCCATTTATAACTTTTATAAGAAGTGCTGGAAAAGCACCGAGTGTAGGCTCGGCCGTGATCATGTGACTGCTGCTTAATTAAAAGATCAGGTCGATTTGGTCTGATAGCCTTGCGAAGGGGTATTTTAGCAAAGAAATTACAGAATTTGCTCTCGGTGATCGGGGCGTGGAATGTGAAAAAAGATGCGTGATGGGCGGCAGGGTTCGGGGGGCTGGCTTCGGATGAGCGAGCAGGCGCTGGTCAATCCAGAGGGCGAGCTGGACCAAACCCTCCAGTGTGGCCGGAAGCTCTCGTTCGGCGAGCTTGTCCTTTTTGCGAGAAGCCAGTCATTCGTAGTAAGCCGTCTGGAGGGCGGCGTCCCCCCAGGGTGGTCTGCATGGCGAGGGTACAGAAATCCGCGGTGTAGCGGCTCACGGACGACCTACCCTGCCGCAAATGGTACAATTTGCTGTCGGTCTCCACCTCAACAGCAGGATGCTCGAAGGTCAGTTTGAGTTGGCGGGTGAATTCTCCATATGAATAGGCTGTGTCCGAATCTGACCTGAGAACCGCCGTGGCCCACTCAGCTGCCTGCCAGCAATGAGACGAGAAGTGCAACGCACAGTTGGTGTACCTGGTGGAATTGAACTCAAACACAAGATCTAATGCTGTAAAAAACACACTGCACTTCCCATCTGTGCCATCCCACTTATCTGGTAAAGCAATGAAAATGTCAGAGGGGGGGAGGGGGCGGCGCCGCCGCCGCTGCGGGGGGCGTGGCAACAGGCGACTGAACAGCTGCCTCGCGGAGGGTCACGTTCTCCTGCCACAGCTCCACCACTTCGCGGCGCAAAACCTCAGGGTTCAGTTTTAGGCCCACTGCTTTTTTCCCTTTACATGCTTACTCTGGGCAACATAATTCGTAAACATGGTATTAGTTTTCATTGTTATGCTGATGACACACAATTATACGTCCCAGCAAAACCCGATGAGAAAAACAAGTTTCCTAAAATTGAGCAATGTGTGCAGGACATAAGAGATTGGATGTTAATTCATTTTTGTAACACCCGTACCTCCACGGATCAGGGGAATAAGATCAAGTTCCCCGGATTACTGAGTTGACTCTTTGTCCCCACCTAGTGTGTCTATGTATTCACTACCAGCACTTAAGCACTTAAGCACTAAACACGAACACCTGTGATTCCCTTGTGTGTCTACTATTTATTCCAGTCGAACCCGTAGGGCTTCGTCGGTTCACTGTTGTGCACCTTATGTCTGTCCTCACTTGTCCCTCTCCGTGTTTTATGTAAAGACTTTAATGATTCTCTTCTGCCCGTCTCGCTCCCAGGATTGAGCAGTGTCTGCAGGTGTGGGACTCTGGGAGGAAGGAAAGACCCTCACGAGTCACAAGGATATTACAAGAGTTTCCTTTATTTTCCGCATATTCTCCAGAAGCCGAAACGGTTCATGTTCGCCCACCTGCAGACCCTGCCTGGGAAGCCTCGCTCGGGATCGCCGTGAGCGCCACGGGACTTTATTTGGTTTTGTTTTTTCCTTGTGTTTTTGTTTTGAGAAAAAAGAATATTCAATAAAGACACTGATTATACAAATGGATTCTGCATCTGCGTCTCACTCGAACCAGGAAGACATGACAGATGAACCGACCATACCAGACGCAGCAGGAACCCCTCTTCCTGAGGACGAAGCCCCCGTCCTCGAGTACATCCGAGGCCAACAGAATGAGATTGACGGGTTGGCCAGAGCCGTGAATGACCTGGCGCGCGGGATGGAACAACTTATGCACCGCTTGCCTTCGCTCTGCGCGCCAGGTCCGCGCTCCACACCGCTACCACCTCGCCCGAACCCCCCGGAAAGGTATGACGGGAATCCGGAGGGGTGCAAGCGGTTTCTCCTGGCCTGTGAGCTGTGGCTCCTGGATTTCCCAAACATGACGGATCTACAGAAGATCAGCTTCGTCACGCAGCAGCTCACAGGAACCGCGATGGATTGGGCCGCGGCGGTTTGGAGCGCTGGCAGAATCGCGGCATCAAACTACCCGCAATTTCTTTCGGAGTTCCGCACGGTGTTCGACCACCCCGATCAGGGCAGAACGGGGGAACAGCAGCTGCTGAGGCTGAAACAAGGGACTGCCACAGTGGCGGATTATGCGATCCGTTTTCGGGTACTGGCCGCGGAGAGTGGCTGGTGTGACCGCAGTCTCCTAGCGAGATTCAGGGATGGACTACAACCCGAGGTCCAGCTGGAATTGGCCTGTCGGGATACGGGCATGTCCCTGGACGAGTGCATCACGCTGGCCATAAAACTAGACCAGCACCTCCGCAGCCAGAGACGACACATCTCCCCGAAAACCCCGCCCAAACGGTCGGAGTTCCGCCATCGTCCCAGCCTCAGCACCCCCGCGACGGAGCCTCGGGAAGGAACTCCGGGAGAACCCATGGACCTCGGCACATCCCGGCTCACGGCCCAGGAGAGGAAACGACGCATACAAGAGGGGCTGTGCTTGTACTGTGGGGGGGATAAACACACCATAAATCACTGCCCCTTACTCCAAAAAGTAATACACATCACACCTCCACGCACACATCACTCCTTCTGTGTTAAAGCACAATTGTCGTATGCTAACCAGTCTATGTGTGTCTTTCCCCTTGTAGATTCTGGGTCGGCTGGAAATTTTATAACATCTTCTCTTCTTTCCTCGCTACAGGCTCCCTTGTCGAAGCTACCAGCCCCTATCGCAATTAAAGCTTTGGATGGTCATAACCTTCGGCATTCTCCTATTAAACAAATCTCTGCGCCCCTCCGATTAACTTTTCCCGGTCATTCCGAGGAACTAAAATTCTTTGTACTCCCTCGGTCAGATCATTCCGTCGTGTTGGGTCTCCCATGGCTCAGCTCTCATAATCCTAATTTTGATTGGGAAAAATCTCGCATCCTATCATGGGCCCCTAGATGTGCTAAGAAATGTATACCGCCTACATTGACGGTCCAAACCACATCCATTGAAAGCCCGCTAGCCCTAGTATCAATAGATGTACCATCCGAGTATGCACAGTTTCAAGACGTGTTTAGCATTAGGGCAGCCGCACGACTTCCCCCTCATCGGCCGTGGGACTGCGCGATTGAGATTTTGCCGGGGAAAACACCGCCGAGCTCGCGTGTTTACCCATTGTCCGTGGAGGAGACACGGGCTATGGAGGAATACGTGAGTGAAGCTCTCCAGCAGGGTCTCATCAGTAGGTCCACGTCACCCGCCTCGGCAGGGTTCTTCTTTATCGATAAGAAAGGGGGGGGGTTTACGTCCCTGTATTGATTATAGAGGTCTCAATGCAGTAACAGTAAAATACAAGCACCCACTACCGTTGGTACCGACCGCCATCGACCAACTCCAAGGCGCCTCTGTTTTTTCTAAACTCGACCTCCGCAGCGCCTATAACCTCGTTCGTGTGCGTAAGGGCGATGAGTGGAAGACGGCGTTTAGCACTACATCTGGCCATTACCAATACAACGTGATGGCTTATGGATTGGTAAACGCACCTGCGGTGTTTCAGGGGTTCATGAACGACGTGTTTAGGGATATGTTAAACCGATATGTGATAGTTTACTTGGATGATATCTTGGTTTACTCTCGGTCATACTCCGAGCACGTCCAACATGTAACTGCCGTCCTTCATCGATTGCGCAAACACGGGCTCTATGCGAAGGCGGAGAAGTGCGAGTTCCATAAAAAAGAGATCGCATTCCTCGGCTACCGCATAGGGCCACTGGGGGTCGAAATGGAGACGTCCAAGGTGAAGGCGGTGCAACAATGGCCGGAACCCCAATCGGTAAAGGCGCTACAGAGCTTTCTGGGTTTCGCTAACTTTTATAGACGCTTTATCCGGGGTTTCAGTATGCTGGCAGCGCCGCTAACAACCCTACTAAAGGGGAAGCCTAAGCGTCTGCGTGAGTTTCCGCCGGAGGCACGCAGAGCGTTTCAATATCTTAAGACCGCATTCACTACGGCACCCATACTAAAAATCCCCGACCCAACCAAGCCTTTTTTGGTTGAAGTCGATGCCTCTGAAGTGGGGATTGGGGCGGTGCTGTCACAGCGTCATGGCAACCCAGAAAAACTCCACCCTTGCGCTTTCTTTTCGCGTAAACTAACACCTGCCGAGCGCAACTATGATATCGGCAATCGCGAACTGTTAGCAGTAAAAGCGGCGTTAGAGGAGTGGCGGCACTGGCTAGAGGGAGCCGATCACCCATTCGTAGTGCTGACCGATCATCGCAACTTAGAATATATCCAACAAGCAAAACGATTAAACCCTCGCCAAGCCCGATGGGCTCTGTTCTTTACTCGCTTCCGCTTCACTATTACTTACCGTCCCGGGTCAAAAAATAAAAAAGCGGATGCTTTATCCCGGTACTACACAGCCCCTGGGGAACCCATAGAGCCCGAGCCAATCCTGCCCTCGTCTCTCGTGGTGGCACCGATCATGTGGGACCTCGACTCGGAGATTGCAGAAGCGGCACGGTCCCACGCCGCGCCGCGACAATGTCCTCCGGGGAGAACCTTCGTGCCGGTGTCCCTACGAGAACAGGTAATCATTCACGCACACACGAGTGCAGCGGCCGGACACCCCGGGATCATTCGGACTTGTAGACTGCTAGAGCCAAAGTACTGGTGGCCGAATATGCGGAAGTCAGTAGAAACAGTGGTTTCGTCTTGTGCAGTTTGTGCAACTTCAAAAAATCCTAGACACCTGCCGGTTGGTAAATTAATGCCGTTAGAGACTCCTCACAGACCGTGGTCCCATATCTCAGTGGACTTTGTCACGGATCTGCCTGTATCTAAGGGCTACACCACTATTCTAGTAGTGATCGATCGGTTCTCCAAGGGATGTAGATTTATCCCTTTCGGCTCCCTCCCGTCAGCCTTCCAGGTGGCAGAAGCCCTATTTACAACCGTGTTTCGCTGCTATGGTATCCCCGAAGATATCGTATCCGATCGTGGGCCCCAATTTATCGCACGAGTCTGGAAAGCTTTCTTTCAGAAATTGGGCACCACTGTTAGCCTAACGTCGGGCTATCACCCCGAGTCTAATGGTCAGGCCGAGCGGACTGTCCAGGAGCTCGGAAAATATCTTCGAGCATATTGTAGTAGCCGTCAACACGAATGGGCAGAATGCTTAATCTGGGCGGAATACGCGCAAAATTCGCTACGTCACTCCGCTACCGGCCTAACGCCCTTCCAATGTATACTTGGGCATCAACCCCCGCTCTGTCCATGGGATGCCACACCCACCGAAGTCCCTCTGGTGGACGATTGGTTTAAAAGAGCGGAAAAAGTATGGGAAGAGGCCCACACTAAGATCTCCCAAGCAGTTCGTCGCTTTAAGAAATTTGCCGATAGACGACGAAGGGAAAGTCCTCCGCTCCAGGTAGGCGATAGAGTATGGCTCTCCACAAGGGCCCTTCACTTGAACCTCCCCTGCCGTAAGCTCACACCCCGCTATATAGGTCCCTTTCCTATTTTAGCCCAAATAAACCCTGTTTCTTTTAAACTACAACTACCAACCCACTTACGTATCCACCCTGTCTTCCATATCTCTCTTCTTAAACCAGTGACCCGGGGACCGCTGGACGAAGGTGTGGCGGAACCAGCAACCCCAGCAGCCGTGGAGATTGAGGGCGCTCCGGCGTTTCGAGTCAGAAAACTACTAGACTCCCGGAGGAGAGGGGGTTCCCTTCAATATCTGGTGGAATGGGAGGGGTACGGCCCGGAGGAACGGAGCTGGGTGCCGACTAAGGACATCTTGCATAGAGGGCTCATAAGGGATTTCCATCTGGAAAGACCGGAACGCCCGGCGCCGCGACGTCCGGGTCGTCCCCCTCACCGGCCATCCCATCAGGTTGGTGAGCCTCGACTCCCTCCGGTAACACGGAGACAGCCCTCACATCCCCTCTCGGGAGCCGGTCCTGGGGGGGGGGGGTACTGTAACACCCGTACCTCCACGGATCAGGGGAATAAGATCAAGTTCCCCGGATTACTGAGTTGAGCAGTGTCTGCAGGTGTGGGACTCTGGGAGGAAGGAAAGACCCTCACGAGTCACAAGGATATTACAAGAGTTTCCTTTATTTTCCGCATATTCTCCAGAAGCCGAAACGGTTCATGTTCGCCCACCTGCAGACCCTGCCTGGGAAGCCTCGCTCGGGATCGCCGTGAGCGCCACGGGACTTTATTTGGTTTTGTTTTTTTCTTGTGTTTTTGTTTTGAGAAAAAAGAATATTCAATAAAGACACTGATTATACAAATGGATTCTGCATCTGCGTCTCACTCGAACCAGGAAGACATGACAATTTTCTTCTGCTTAATCCTGATAAGACAGAAGTTCTAGTCATAGGACCACAAGCAGCCAGAAGTAAGCTATCTGATCACACTGTAACTTTAGATGGCCTTTCTGTTCCATCAAGTGCAACAGTAAAAGAAAGACCTTGGTGTGATGATAGATTCCAGCCTTTCATTTGAAGAACATGTAGATAATATCACCAGGATAGCTTTCTTTCACCTTAGAAATATTGCCAAGATAAGAAACATATTATCACTAAACGATGCAGAAAAACGAGTTCATGCTTTTATCACCTCTAGATTGGACTATTGTAACGCCTTACTGTCTGGTTGTTCAACTAGGTGTATAAACAAGCTTCAGTTGGTACAGAATGCAGCAGCGAGAGTCCTCACTAGAACCAGAAGATACGAGCACATCACCCCTATCTTATCTACACTGCATTGGCTCCCTGTGAAATTTCGCATCGATTTTAAGATACTTTTTTTGACGTATAAAGCACTAAATGCTCTCGCGCCGCAGTAGCTGAGTGAACTGCTAGTGTCTTACAATCCACCATGCCTACTTCCATCAAAGAATGCAGGCTGCTTGTCAGTACCGTGTATTATTAAAACTACAGCAAGGGGCAGAGTTTTTTCTTACAAAGCCCCAAAGTTATGGAATAGTTTTCCTATTAATGTTCGGGACTCAGACACGGTTTCAGTGTTTAAGTCTAGGCTAAAAACCTATTTATTTAGGCAAGCATCTTTGTAAATAGATATAAATAAAGGAGCAGATCTGGGGGACTCATGGACATAGAGTATTCTGGTGAACTGGTATGTTTAGATGCTGTCTTCCCCACTCTCATTGATCACTCAGGTTTGTTGACGGTGAGGTGATTGGTTGCTTTACATCTCAGGGAGCCCTCATGTCTGTGTTTCCTTCTGGCTCTCCATTTTAGTTATGCTGTTATAGTTAGTCCTGCTGGAGTCCCTGCTTGCACTTTGCACTAAATATACATTCACCTTATACATGTTTGACTGTGACCATACCTAGCTGCCATCTCTCCTTATCTTCTGCTCTCTCCTCTTCTGCTCTCTCCTCTCTCTCTCCCTTTCTCTTTTCCCTCTCCCTGTTTCTCTGTCGAGCTATACATGTCACTCCTGAGCTGCCAGTGATCCAGACCCCTCTGTGTGGTCTGTGTGCCCCGTGTGGTCTGCCTGGAATGCGTGTGGTGGCTGGGGATGGTTTCCACGAAGACTGTCCTGTCCTTGACTGATGCAGACAGCTGTTCTCTGGGGACCTGTGACTTCAGTCGTTCGATAGCTCAGGACTGGAACTCCATTAATTTAAACTCCATTTAATTTAAACACATCTCCTGTTATACTGAACTTCCAGTCTTACACATTATTATGCTGATCAATTCCTGCTGTCTGTAATATGAGATACCAACCCTTATACCAAACCGTCGCCCTCGGCTTGCTCATCAGGGACAATCTTTTGATTGTGTAAAATAAAATTTTATTTAATTGAATTAAAGGTGGTGATGTAGCTGTAGCTTTTGTGAGTCACTCACTCCATAAGATAGTAAAGCCATACTCTACACCAGAGAGTGTTTCACTATCATTTGCCACAAATGTCTCACCCCAACCCTTCAGGCAGGGTGGCACATTGGTATCTCATATTACAGAACTTTTATTTTGCAAATTCAAATCAAATTCAAATTCAAATTTTATTTGTCACATACACAGTCATACACAGTACGATATGCAGTGAAATGCTTAGGCGACTGCCCGTGACCTTAGAATAAAAACTATTTAAGACTATTTACACGAAAAGAATATAACAAAGAACGTAGAAATAGATTTAACTAAGAATAAAATAATAAAATATATGTACAGTAAAAATATACAATAAGAAAAATATAAGAAAATAAAAACATAAAAATATAAGAGAATAAGAAAATAAGGAAACCTGGGTGCAAATGTAGAAAAAAATATATATCTGATATAAGAAATATAATAAAACCTAGGTGAACCTAGATGTACAGTATGGAAAATATGGAATATAAGTAGAGATGTCCAGGGGGTGTGCAAGTATGCTATAAAGTGTTTTGTACTTAAAGTGACTTGTGCTATAGTGATGTAGTGTGAAGGGTGTGCAATTATTGTCCCAAGAGTTCAGAGAGAGTGCAAGAAGCATGAGTGTGGGTGTGTAAGGTGAGTCAGTCAGTACTGTTTGGTGAGCTGGTTGAGAGACCGTATCGTCTGTGGGTAGAAGCTCCTCCTCAAAGCTCCTCCTCAGTCTCTCTGTATTGGTCTTCAGGGAGCGGAATCGCTTTCCTGACCTCAACAGAGAGAACAGACCATTACTGGGGTGGCTGAGGTCCTTCAAGATCTTCCTGGCCTTGGTCCAGCACCGCTTGCTGTAGATCGAGTGCAGGTCAGGGAGCTCAGTGTGGATGATGCGCTCAGCTGATCGCACCACCCTCTGTAGAGCTCATCTGTCCTGCATGGTGCTGTTCCCGAACCAGGACGTGATGTTTCCCGTCAGGATGCTCTCTATGGTGCAGGAGTAAAAGTTCCTGAGTACCTTGGAGGGCAGTCTAAAGTCTCTCAAGCGCCTGAGGTGGTAGAGACGCTGTCGGGCCTTTTTCACCACGGTGTTGATGTGACAGGACCATGACAGGTCCTGCTTGATGTGGACACCTAGGTATCTGAAATTGTCTACTCTCTCCACTGGGCTGTTGTTGATGACAGGGGTCTGGTAGTTCCTCTCCTGTTTTGTGCTAAAGGCTACTACCAACTCCTTCGTCTTGCTGACGTTTAGAAGGAGATTGTTCCTCTGGCACCAGTGCTCCAGATTCCCAATCTCCTCCAGGTAGGCCGTCTCATCATTGTCAGTGATCAGGCCCACCACGACGGTGTCATCAGCAAACTTGATGATGGTGGTGGAGTTAGTAGAGGCTACACAGTCATGTGTGTACAGAGAGTACAGTAGAGGGCTCAGAACACAACCCTGTGGTGCTCCAGTGCTGAGAGTGATGGAGGCAGAGACATGACCACCCATCCTTACAGCCTGTGGTCTGTCAGTTAGGAAGTTGGAGATCCACTGACACAAAGATGAGCTGAGTCCCAGGTGCTCCAGCTTGGTGGTGAGTGTGGAGGGAATTATGGTATTAAATGCTGAGCTGTAGTCGATGAAGAGCATTTTAACATAATTCCCCCTTCTATTGTCCAGGTGTGTGAGAGATGTATGAAGAAGATGAGCGATAGCATCATCTGTGGAGCGATTTGAACGGTACGCGAACTGAAGTGGATCCAGTGTGTCTGGTAGTGAAGAGATGATGAAGTCTCTGACCAGCCGTTCAAAGCACTTCATCACCACTGATGTGAGGGCCACAGGTCGATAATCATTGATGGAAGCAGGATGAGGTTTCTTCGGAACAGGAACAATGTGAACAACAGTGATTTATAATCCGTTATTGTCCTTAGTCCCTGCCACAGGCTCTTAGAGTCACTCTGTTGGAGTTGTGACTCTAGTTTCCTCCCGTAGCGCTGCTTCGCCTCTTTCACCACCTTCCGGACGTTATATGATGCAGCCTTGTACTGGTCCATGTCCCTCGACGCAAATCCCGCGTTGTAGGCAGCGGTGCAAGATCTCAGAGCGTCACGGATGGTTTTATCCACCCACGGCTTCTGATTGGGAAACGTTCTGATGGTCATTTTCTGTACGGTATCATCTGCTAGTTTCCCGACGAATCCCACAACCGCTTCCGTAAACATGCTGACATCATCGGAGCTGTTCCGGAACATGTCCCAGTCTGCGTCATCGAGTGCGTCCTGTAGCGCGGCCACCGATTGGTCCGTCCAACGCGCGACCTCCCTCTGACCCGGAACTTCCTGTTTGAGCCTTTGTTTGTATTTTGGCATAAGGAAGATGGCGGCATGGTCGGATTTACCAAACGGTGGGCGAGATTGTGCCTTGTAGCCGTCCTTAACTGATGTATAACAGTGGTCCAGTGTCCTTTTGCCCCTGGTCGGGCAGGTGATGTGCTGATAAAAGTTTGGCGCTGGCCGTTTGAGGTTGGCACTGTTAATGTCTCCCGCCACAATAAGCACAGCGTCCCGGTGTTGTGACTGGTGCTGAGTGAGAGCCTCATGCAGCTGGCATAAGACAGTGTCCGTGTCCGCTTGTGGTGGAATATAAACGGCGCTGATTATGACCGATGTAAATTCCCGAGGAAGATAAAAAGGATGACATTTGATAGTTAATAGTTCCAGGTTGGGTGTGCAGGAGCGTGCGAGAGGAACAACGCTTCCAACGCGTCCTTTGTTCTCCCTCAGGATCTCACTCGGCCAGCTCGGATCCGGAGTCAAAAACGTTGAATTGTGAGTACATTGTAAACCAATAGAAATATGAGTATCTCTATCGTACCTAATGCACTCAATTGTGATGAATTACCCGGTTTAATGTTATCGAAAATTAACTTAAAAAGCAAAAACAAGTTAAAGTAGGCCTCACCGGCGCCATCTTGTTTACCAAGTGCACAAGCCTGAGTCTCACAACAGTGTGTCTGATGCATTGTCCAAAAACCCTTGACCTCAAGCTTTTTTGCCTGAGCATGCTATGATTAACATCCTTTACCTTCACTCATTGACAATAAGTATCATAGAAAATTATTCTAATTTACCGAGGCTGCAGTTAGAAAACCCTGTTTCTGGACAATTACTTAGGGACCTGGAAACTGACTCTCATGGCAAACCACAGGTGAAAGTGACACATTACATTGTGTTTGATGATTTACTCTTAAAAATATAGTGGGTAAATGCATTTCTCTAAGTGGGTAAAAGTATATGCAGAACAAGGGGCCAAGCTCCAGTAGCAGCTAGTAAGTTCATAAGCGAGGTATTCACACGTCATGGCACACCTACATACCTGATTTCAGACAGGGGGTCCTCCTTTGTGAACTATTCAAAAATGTCATCTCAATTCTAAACACAGACTATCATGTATCATCCACAAACAAATGCAACTGAATGTGTGAATCCATACATGCATCCATCCATCTAGGAACCTCTATAGTCCAACTATGTAGCATGGAGGCCAATTGTTAACATTGGAGGCAGATGGTGACCATTGTTTTTATTCCCATTTTGTATGACCATGATAGGACGCCGGCATTCAATATTCAACATTCACGCCTACATTATAATGTGAGAATCGTACACTTAAAACTGCAATTCAAGCTTATGTGGGTGACAAACATACGTTCTGGGATAAATATCTCTCTCAAATATCAGAGTACAGGATTGTAAGTGAGCAAAAAGCAGACCAAGGATGCGAGGAGACACGCATGCAGTGAACCGAAGACTTTTGTGACCAATTGTGTTTCGTATCGAGATTTTTACCCCATTCATGTATGAACAACAAGTTAACCAATTTATGACTTTAGAACTAGTATTAATTGTATAATAAAGCAGAGTTGTGACTATCTTCCTTAAATCAGTGTAGTGATTACTTTTTCAGCCAATATGGATAAGAGAGGTGTTGAGGCTAGCGGCCTATATGTAGCTCATCGGGTTACCATGCTCTAGTCTCATTGCAATGTATCATTACTAATTAAAATACTATCAATATTTTAAAATATCAACTATTAAAATTTTGTTATTTTGTCAGTCTGTTTTTATAAAACATGCATGTTGCTCTACATTTTATTATTATTAGGTTTATACTATAATAATGGCAATCAGATAAACAGAATGTGAAAGTGATGATCTGACCTCAGTGTCTCCAGTGTACAGTCTGGATTCTCCAGTCCAGCAGAGAGCAGCTTCACTCCTGAATCTTGCAGGTTATTGTTACTCAGGTCCAGTTCTCTCAGACTGGAGCAGTTTGAGCTGAGAACTGAGGACAGAACTCTACAGCTTTCCTCTGTGAGTTTACAGTCATGCACCCTGGGAGAGAAATGATACATCAGAACACCAACATGCTTTGATGAAGCTGCTTTGAGACAATGACCATTGTTAAAAGCACTATAGAAATAAAATTGAATTGAATTGAAAAAAAAAGACTTACTCAGCTTTTCTGGATGCTTTGACCACTTGAAGCAGCCTCAGAAGACATTCGTCTGATCTGTCATATTTCCTCAAATCAAACACATCCAGATTCTCTTCTGAGTTAAGCAACACAAACACCAGAGCTGACCACTGAGCAGGAGAAAGTCTCACTCTACTGAGACACCTATCACCTCCTTTGTTCAGGTAACGTTGTACTTCCTGCACTAGAGAATGATCATTCAGTTCATTCAGACAGTGGAACAGATTAATAGATTTCTCTAGAGATGGATTCTCTCTGATCTTTTTCTTGATGTAATCAACTGTTTTCTGTTTGCTGTGAGACCTGCTTCCTGTCTGGAGCAGTAGGTCTCGTAAGAGAGTCTGATTGGACTCCAGTGAGAGACCCAGAAGGAAGCGGAGGAAAAGGTCCAGGTGTCCATTCTCACTCTGTAAGGCCTTGTCCACTGCACTCTTCAGGAAATCAGACATGTTTGATTTGGTGAAAAGATCAGACAGATCAGTGGTTTGTTGTTTTGTAATATTTTTGTTGATAAAGGAGAGAAATGTGTATAAAGCAGCCAGAAACTCTTGAACACTCAGATGTATAAAGCTGAACACCTTCCCCAGGTGAAGCCCAAACTCCTCTCTGAAGATTTGGGTACATACTCCTGAGTACACTGATGCTTCTCTGATATCAATGTTACACTCTCTCAAGTCTTCCTCATAGAAGATCAGGTTTCCTTTCTCCAGCTGTTGGAAAGCCAGTTTTCCCAGTGCCAGGATACTCTCTCTGGTCTGCTGAGGATCAGGGTCATGTTTCCAATGGTACTTCTGGTCCTTGTGTTTGATCTGAAAGATCAGGAAGTGTGTGAACATTTGAGTCAGGGTTTTGGGGATCTTTCCAGTCTCTGCTTCACCCAACATTCTCTCTAGAACAGTGGCTGAGATCCAGCAGAAGACTGGGATGTGGCACATGATGTAGAGGCTTCTTGAAGACTTCATGTGTGAGATGATTTTTTTGGCCAAACTCTGATCACTGATCCTCTTCCTGAAGTATTCCTCTTTCTGAGGATCACTGAACCCTCGTACCTCTGTTACCTGGTCTACACACTCAGGAGGGATCTGATTGGCCGCTCCAGGTCGAGAGGTGATCCAGAGGAGAGCAGAGGGAAGCAGGTTCCTCTTGATGAGGTTTGTCAGCAGCACATCCACTGAGGCTGACTCTGTCACATCACACACTCTCTTATTCTTCTGAAAATTTAGTGGAAGTCGACACTCATCCAGACCATCAAAGATGAACAGGACTTTATTGATCTCACAGTCTATTACATTTAATGATTTTATTTCTGGGAAAAAGTGATGAAGAAGATTCATCAGACTGAGATTTTTCTGCTTCATCAGATTCAGCTCTCTAAAGGGAAGTGGAAACATGAAGGTGACATCCTGATTTTTTTTTCCTTCAGCCCAGTCCAGAATGAACTTCTGCACAGAGACTGTTTTTCCAATTCCAGCAACTCCTTTGGTCAGCACACTTCTGATGGACTTGTCTTTAAAGAGATCATTACATTTGACAGTTGTCTCCTGTGTTTCAAGTCTCCTGGACACTGTCTCAATCTGTCTCACCTCATGTTCATTATTGATGTCTTCACTCCAACCCTTTGTGATGTAGAGCTCTGTGTAGATCTCATTCAGAAGTGCTGAGCTTCCATGCTGTGAGATTCCTTCATTAATTTTTTTATATTTCTCACTCAGTTTGGATTTGAGGCTTCGCCGATACACAGAGACGAGTTCTGATAAAAGGAAGAATAAAATGTAAACTCAGTGATCTCTGTTGACTTTTGACATTTCATATATGTTCAAAGTTCAAATCTCATGACCACCATGTTGGGCCCTTGGACAAGGCGCTTAACCCTCAACTGTTCAGATATATAATGAGATAAAAATGTAAGTCGCTCTGGATAAGGGCATCTGCTGGACGACACTTTTAAATTTGACGTGTGAGATTAGGTGCAATTATGTTTTTTGACCATAATGTTGGCAGTGTGGGCAAAAGTGACAGAGATTTTGTCAAGTGGATTGGTATTTACCTAATGTAAATACATTTCCAGCAGTTTCCTTCATCTAAAGTTAAAATAATGTTATAAGCCCATGAGCTCTTACTGTTCTGTAGTGTGTTAGCAAGATCTATGTGGTTCATGTTCTTCAGGAAGTGAAGTGTGATCTTCAGCACTCCCTGTTTGACACTGTTCTCATCCTCCTCATCCTCCACCTCTCTCTCAGAGCATGCTGGGTAATCTGGACTCAGGAGCTTCTTAAATCCCTTTAGTTCATTCTTTAACAGAGTGATGACTTTGTGCTCCAGATCCTGATTAGAATAGAAACACAAAAGAGATAAGAGTACAGTTGGAAGTTCCCTTTCAAAAGCTACACTCAATGCTGCGTGAAAACGCTATGGGAACATCTCTTTGTTACCCGGTTGTGAAGCCTGTGCATGTCAAACCCGCCGAATACCTTCGGCTTATAACCTGTGCCAGGCATGATGTCACCGAATAAGGTGCACCTGCAGGTTATAAATAGGAGTGAACCGGAAACATCCTCAGATCTTGCGTGTGCATGTACAAGCCGTAACGAAAGCGAAATAAAAATAACAGCTTTAACTCACCGATATGGCGGAGTTGCTTAAGAGATGCGTGCCTCCGTGCGATAGATCTCTTTCAGGGGGCGATCTTCACGAATTTTGTCTTGAGTGCTTGGGGGAAGAACACGCTCGCTTCGGGCTTCAGGGAGAATGTGAGTACTGTGATCTTCTCCCTATTAAGGTGCTTCGCGCGCGGCTCGCTTTCTTTAAAGAGAAACCGTGAGCTGTTAATTCCGTTGCCACTAGGTTTTGGGAGGCGAAGCTATATGAACAGGCTTTTGGGAGGTTCCTTCCGCGCCGTGCTCAAGAACCGGGACCGTCGGCCACCCGGCCCCGGCCAGGTCTGGCCCCTATCAGGCGTGAGGTCCAGAATCTGTGGCTGAACCTCTCTGTGGCGTGACCAGCCGCACACCCCCTTGTAAGGACTGGGGTGGGGCTCGCCGCCCTTCTCAGAAATCTGCCTCAAAAAGACTAGATCTGAGGAGCTTCCTCTCTTCCAAGAAGAAGCCCTGAGATTCGTGCGCCTGGGGCCATGGGGGTGTTCCCCCCCAGGGAGGGGCGCCTCTATTTTCATCACAAAACAGGGCCTCCTCCCTGGCACTCCCTGGAGGCCGGTGTTCAATCCCCGCCACCACTGGTGCCAGTCTCCAACGAAGAGTTGGGTGTTCGGGTATCTCCTGCCATACTTCAGGATACCCGACACCTAACACCCCCCCATCCAGCCGAAGTGTCAAAGCTCGTGCCACTTTCAGAGAAGCTGGCAGCGTGGAAACTACTGCCAGGCATATCTCCTTGGGTACAAAAGACTGTAGGCAGAGGCTACAGGATTCAGTTTGCACATTGTCCTCCGCTTTTCAACGGCGTGGTCTCCACTTCCGTGAAACCGGACTGTGCACATCTGCTGGCCCAGGAGTTAAAGACTCTGTTAGGCAAAGGGGCCATAGAACATGTTCCCCTTCCAGACAGAGAGTCGGGCTACTACAGTTGGTACTTTTTGGTGCCCAAGAGGGGGGGGGTTGCGTCCGATCTTGGATCTTCGCAGCTTGAACCGCTATCTCAGGAAATCCACATTCAAAATGTTGACTGTAAAAATTATTGTTTCTCAAATTCAACTAGAGGATTGGTTTGTGGCAATCGATCTCAAGGACGCATATTTAAATATATAGAAATATTGCCACAGCACAGGAAGTTCCTGAGGTTCGCCTTTGGGGGCGAAGCTTACCAGTATCGGGTCCTTCCATTTGGCCTAGCTCTGTCACCCTGCACATATACAAAATGCATGGATGCAGCTCTGGCTCCTTTACGACTCCAGGGCATCCGTATTTTGAATTACATAGACGACTGGCTGATTCTGGCCCAGTCTCAGGAGCTAGCGCTTCGACATCGGGATGTCGTCCTAGCCCATCTTCATTCTTTAGGATTGAGACTCAATGCCACAAAAAGCGTTCTCCTTCCTGTTCAGAGGACAACATATTTGGGTGTCACATGGGATTCGGTCACAATGCGGGCACAGTTGTCTCCTGCACGTGTCGAATCCATTCTCAACACCCTGAAGGAAATCAAGCTAGGCCAGGAGGTCACTGTGCATCATTTTCAGAAATCTTTAGGCCTCATGGCGGCTGCGTCCACGGTGATACCTTTGGGCCTTCTGCACATGAGAGCGTTTCAGCTGTGGCTAAGAGCCAGGGGGTTTCATTCAGGGGCCAACCCCCAGAGGCTAATAAGGGTTATGCGCCGGGGGCTTCGTGCCCTTTCTATGTGGTTCAGAACCCGGTTTCTGACTTTTGGTCCCACTCTAGGTCCGTCTTGTCGCCGCAAGATGCTAATGACAGACGCTTCCCTCACAGGCTGGGGTGCGGTCTTAGATGGCCGTCCAGCACAAGGGAACTGGAGAGGTCATCTTCTCGCGTGGCACATCAATTGCCTCGAAATGATGGCTCTGTTTCTGGCCCAGGTTACGCCTTTATGCGTTTCCACCTAGAGTTCTGCTCCCGGGAGTCCTGGCGAGGGACCGTCAACAACGGTTGCGCCTCTTATTGATAGCGCCCCATTGCCCGACCAGAGTGTGGTTCTCGGATCTAATATCTCTCCTCGACGGCTCACCCTGGGTGATTCCAGTGAGGAGGGATCTTCTGTCTCAGGCACAGGGAACCTTCACGTTTCGCCCCTGAACGGGACCAACTGAGACATGCTGGGCTTTCAGCCAGCGCAATTGAAACCATTTTAAGTGCCAGGGCTCCCTTCACTAGAAAAACTTATGCCCTCAAATGGAGTGTATTTGAAAATTGGTGCATAGCAAGACACATAGACCCAGTTCACTGCGAGATTGTTTCAGTGCTGGAGTTTCTGCAAGAAAAGTTGTCCTCGGGCTTATGCCCTAGTACGCTCAGAACGTACGTTGCCGCTATTTCGGCTTGTCACGCTCTGAATGATGGGGTTTCTGTGGGCAAGCACCATTTAGTTGCCCGTTTTATTCGTGGAGCTAAAAGGTTGAGGCCGCCCACTAGAGCGACGGTCCCTTCATGGGACTTAACTATCGTACTCGAAGGCCTGGCCGACACCCCTTTCAAACCACTAGAGTCAGCCCCTGTCAGGCTTCTGTCTCTTAAGATGGTTTTTCTTATGGCTATTACTTCTTTGAAGAGGATTGGGGATCTGCAGGCTCTGTCAGTCTCCCCATCCTGCCTAGACTTTGCCCCTGGGCTAGTCAAAGCTATCCTGCATCCTCACCCGAACTATCTTCCCAAGGTTCCATTCTCGACCATGCACCCAGTTGTTCTCGAAGCCTTCTGTCCTCCGCCTTTCACAGCTCCGGAGCAGGAAAGACTTCACTTACTGTGTCCAGTACGTGCTCTTAGGATCTACGTCCACCCCACTAGCCAGTGGCGTAAGTCAGAGCAGCTCTTTATTTGCCATGGGGGTCGCAACCGGGGGGCGGCTGCCACTAGACAGACTCTGTCACACTGGGTGAGAGATGCCATTGCCCTAGCCTATGAGGCGTGTGGTCACATTTCGCCTCTGGGAATCAGGGCTCACTCAACCAGGGGGATTGCCTCATCGATTGCCTTGGCAAGAGGCGTTCCCCTGCAGCAGGTGTGTGATGCGGCGGGCTGGTCCTCTCCACACACGTTTGTTAGATTTTATAGTCTGGATGTCAATGCTACTCCGGGTTCCTTGAGTCAGCATCCCAGAGCTAGGTCTGAGACCTCCTCGGCTTGTGCACAAACGCTACACAACCTGGGGGTCCAGACACTTGCAGTGCGGCAGCGTTGGTATTCTTGTTCCCATAGCGTTTTCACGCAGCATTGAGTGTAGCTTTTGAAAGGGAACGTCTCGGGTTACTTGACTGTAACCCTGTTCCCTGATAAAGCGGGAACGAGATGCTGCGTTCCGATGCCGCACTGCTGGCGTGCCTGGACGTCCTTCAGACAAAATTGACCTGAGGATGTTTCCGGTTCACTCCTATTTATAACCTGCAGGTGCACCTTATTTGGTGACGTCATGCCTGGCACAGGTTATAAGCCGAAGGTATTTGGCGGGTTTGACATGCACAGGCAGAGCATGACACACAAAGAGATGTTCCCATAGCGTTTTCACGCAGCATCTCGTTCCCGCTTTATCAGGGAACAGGGTTACAGTCAAGTAACCCGAGACGATATTACTGAATATAAAACTAACTATCTGTCTGACAAAGCATTGGGATTTTAAATTTGGGTATTTTAATCCAGACACCCTAGATTCAGCTGAAAGAAGCGATGAGCAAAAATTTCTGGAATCAGATCAATACAGATACAGGTAGTCCCTGACTTACAAATATTTGAGTTACGAATTTCTACAGATACAAACTGCTCTAAGACAAAATGGCATCTAGAATTTTCCTCATGATTTAAAGGTGCAGAGACAACACTGTTACATTTCACATACCAGTTATAAGTGTGAAACCTCAATCATTTATCAAGTTAACATTTTTCACTCATTTGCGAGTAACTTAGTTTGTGAGTGTTTTGCAAGGTGAGTGAAAATGTATCATAACTTTTTAGTTAGTTTCATTTTAACTATTTTCAATTATATATATATTTTTTATAAATTACATAAATTTTTTTGGGCTGTGGAACAAATCATCTGAGTTTCCATTATTTCTTATGGGGTAATTACTCTGATAAAAAAATGGCGCTGAGACAATACTGTTACATTTGACATTTGAGATTAAGTACACCTTAGGTGCAAGTATGTTTTTGACCATAATGTTGGCAGTGAGGGCAAAAGTGGACAGAGATTTTGTCAAGTGGATTGGTATGCTTTATATTGTGTATGCATTTGTGTATAAGACTAATTTAAGAAACAATCTGACAGACAAACATGGAGCAGAACTCATTCGTAAGTACAGTAGTGGACTGCCTGTATTACTCAATTACACACACACACATGCACACACACACACACACACACACCTGAAATATGACTTCCAATTTACTCTTCTCAAGGATGTTTGATTTATTCTTCTCTGGTCTATGAATCAACAAGAGAGGTAAAAAAATGTGACACATTTTTTTATTAAGTTAATGAGTATTTTGAACTATCAAAACTGTTTTTGTTAAGTTGGGAGACATGCAACATTACACACGTGGACAAAATTGTTGGTACCCTTCGGTCAATGAAAGAAAAACTCACAATGGTCACAGAAATAACTTTAATCTGACAAAAGTAATAATTAAAAAAAATTCTATGAATGTTAACCAATGAAAGTCAGACATTGCTTTTCAACCATGCTTCAACAGAATTATTTAAAAAAATAAACTCATGGAACAGGCCTGGACAAAAATGATGGTAACCCTAGAAAATACTGTAAATAATGTGATCAAAGGGACATGTTAATTCAAGGTGTGTCCACTAATTAGCATCACAGGTGTCTACAATCTTGTAATCAGTCAGTGGGCCTATATATAGGGCTCCAGGTAGTCACTGTGTTGTTTGGTGACATGGTATGTACCACACTCAACATGGACCAGAGGAAGCGAAGGAAAGAGTTGTCTCAGGAGATTCGAAAGAAAATTATAGACAAGCATGTTAAAGGTAAAGGCTATAAGACCATTTCCAAGCAGCTAGATATTCCTGTGACTACAGTTGCACATATTATTCAGAAATTTAAGATCCATGGGACTGTAGCCAACCTCCCTGGACGTGGCCGCACGAGGAAAATTCATGACAAATCAAAGAGACGGATAATCCGAATGGTATCAAAAGAGCCCAGAAATACTTCTAAAGAGATCCAAGGTGAACTTCATGCTCAAGGAACATCAGTGTCAGATCGCACCATCCGTCGTTGTTTCAGCCAAAGTGGACTCCATGGGAGACGACCAAGGAGGACACCATTGTTGAAAACAAATCATAAAAAAGCCAGACTGGAATATGCCAAACTACATGTTGACAAGCCACAAAGCTTCTGGGAGAATGTCCTATGGACAGGTGAGACAAAAATGGAACTTTTTGCCAAGGCACATCAGCTCTATGTTCACAGACGGACAAATGAAGCATATGAAGAAAAGAACACTGTCCCTACTGTGAAACATGGAGGAGGCTCTGTTATGTTCTGGGGCTGCTTTGCTGCATCTGGCACAGGGTGTCTTGAATCTGTGCAGGGTACAATGAAATCTCAAGACTATCAAGGGATTCTAGAGAGAAATGTGCTGGCCAGTGTCAGAAAGCTGGGTCTCAGTCGCAGGTCATGGGTCTTACAACAGGACAATGACCCAAAACACACAGCTAAAAACACCCAAGAATGGCTAAGAGGAAAACATTGGACTATTCTAAACCTCAATCCTATTGAGCATCTTTGGAAGGAGCTGAAACATGCTGTCTGGAAAAGGCCCCCTTCAAACCGGAAACAACTGGAGCAGCTTGCTCATGAGGAGTGGGCCAAAATACCTGCAGAGTGGCGCAGAAGTCTCACTGACAGTTACAGGAATCGTTTGATTGCAGTACCATCATTTTGGTACCATCATTTTTGTCCAGGCCTGTTCCACGAGTTCATTTCTTTTATAATTCTGTTGAAGCATGGTCGAAAAGCAATGTCTGACTTTCATTGGTTAACATTCATAGAATTCTTATTTATTATTACTTTTGTCAGGTTAAAGTTATTTCTCTGACCATTGTGAGTTTTTCTTTCATTGACCGAAGGGTACCAACAATTTTGTCCACGTGTGTACTTAGTAAATTAAGTTAACTTAAAAAAAGCAGCAGGTTGACTTAAATTTTTGAGTTGAGTTGACATTTTATTTTTTACAGTGTAGTTAAAGGTTTAACAAGAACAATAAATCATATTCATAACTACAAACACACAGATATCTGAGAGATGATTTATTGAGAATATAGATGATAAAACACTGCACTCATACATTAAACTGTACTCACCTCAGATCAGTAGGACAGTCTGTGTCGCTAAAGGTTATTGGACGACCCATTGACTTGTCACTCTTCATGGACACACAGCTGGGTTCAGGTGAGTCTGATCTCTTACCCTGAATCAGACTAAACACACACAACCACTGCAGCATTACTAAAGAAACTAAGAAGCATTTTTCAGGACTGAGTTAATTTTTTTCAAAACACTTCACACAGTGAGAAGAAGAGAATTCTGTGGACTAAACTGTAAACACAATCTCATTTCTCTTTTCACAAAATGCATTCAGTGATTTACTCTCTCTCTCTCTCTCTCTCTCTCGCACACACACGCGCGCACACACACACACACACACACACACACATGGTGGTATTATTGATTAATTCCTTTAAATAACTTTTCATAACTGAAACCATTGACAGTAATTAAGGGATATTCTTATTTTGGCAACCTGGGTTTATGAAATTTGAATAATACGAATAGAGAGGCCATGAGCTGTAAGCCATAATTTTATTAATTATGCCAAATCACAGCTTGAACTATATTGCTTTGCATGTAATGGGTCTATCTCATATATTAGTTTCACCTTTTAAGTTGCATTACTGAAATAAAAAATGTTTTGCACAATATTCAAAATTTTTAAGTAATTCCACATGGTAGTCATTCTGTTATGAGTGACACACTGATGTTGTTTTTGTGAAAATGCAGTGATTCTGGGACATTCAGAAAGCGTTTAGGTCGCTTAGTGAATGCAAGGTTATCTGCTGTGCCATGTAGTTTAATGTAACTAATCATCAGCTATTTTTGAACATATAAGACAAATCTGCTGAATTAAGCTGTTCACTAGTCACCTTTCACAGCTAAACACCATCATCTGATCTGTTTACACACTTCACTCCACTTACCTCTTGTCTTTCTTTGTGCCCTGCTCAACAGACATATTCATTTGGTGGTCTTTCTCTTATGATTATGCCTATATATTTATTCACACACACACACACAGACAGAGAGAGAGAGAGAGAGAGAGAGAGAGAGATCATTTTAAAAAGTCTTAAATTATTACCTAATAACAGAAAAAATATGTTAAATCAAGGATTTGTGTCCTTCATAGCGTGTCACAGTATAAGTGTTAGCTTCTCCAATAGAAAGTCACACCAACCAAATTCCACTGAGCCAAATTTGCCACCGACGTCTCCTGACATCTTCCCATTTAAATCGGTTCTCAACTTGCAGTGGGTACCAGTTCAGGTAATTATTTGAAGCATAGCGACCCCACATCAAACCATTATCAATTAAACTATTTTATGAGGACATGAAAATTACCCTATCCTGCATTTTGACACAACGCAATAACAAAGTGTTATTGACATGATAGTGTTTTAGTAGTGAGCTGTTAAGGAATTTACAAGCCCTAAATAATTAACAATTAAACTGTACCATCATTAGCAGCGTAAAACGAAATTAAAATGATACTGACTATTATGGTGTTAACAATATGGTACGTCGCGAACCTATAGACATTGGAGGAGGGGAGACATATGTCCCGTCTGCACTCTCTCACATACTGTACACAGGTATACTGTAGCCACAGCGCACCGGCATGAGGCTCCACTTTATTAAACAGTGGAGGCAGTGATTTAGTATTATCCAAAGAGCGAAATACACATCAGTATTTACAATGACAATAAAATATTTGCATTGAGTTTAATCATGTGGCACTTTTTTATATTTATAAGAGACTCAAAGGCTAATAGTTAAGAGAAAATCACACTCAGAGAGAGAGAGAGAGATTTACAACCATACATGCAGCACAATCCCATTTTGTAATCTTTATTTTTCATTTTCTTTTCTTCTCTCCTTCTTTTGTATCAATAATGATTCTTCTTTGACTGTGCTTTCTTTCTTTATTATTATTATTATTATTATTATTATTAGTTGTGGTAGTAGTAGTAATAATAGTAGTAGTGCTGTGGTTATTATTATTATTATTATTATTATTATTATTATTATTACTTCTGCATTTTGTTTTCCTTCTTCCCCAATTTTTAAAAAATCTCTTGTCTCACTTTATGTTTGATTGCACAGTTAAAGGCATTTATATTATTTTAAATCTGTTTATTTCTGTTGTTAGCACTGTCGCCTTGCCTTTCCAGTGTCTGGGTTTGATTACTGTCTCTGTGTGCATGGCGTTTGCATGTTTTCCCTGTGCTTGGTGGGTTTCCTCCGGGTACTTGAGTTTTCTCCCACAGTGTAAAGACCTGAAGATTAGGCTTATTGCCATTCCAAAATTGTCTGAGTGTGTGTATGTGTGTGTGCCCTGCGATGGATTGGCACCCTGTCCAGGGTGTACCCCGCCTCATGCCCTAAGTCTACTTGGTTAGGTTCAACTCTGGATACAGGATAAAGTGGTATAGAAGATTAGTGAGTGAGTTATTTCTATTGTTATTTTGTAACTTGATTTCGAGCTTTGGCAGTTTGAGTGTATTCAATTATATGTTACATAATATTATGTATGTTTTGTAGTATGCCACATGTAAGCGATGCCACTCATGACTTTATCATGAAATCAACAGAAATTATCAACCCACAGACAGTTACGATTACAACATTTCTATTGTGCATCAGACTTTAACATATAGAATATCTTCCATTTGTGTTACTTTCATCTACATTTAATATGAGGCAGTGGCTTCTAATAGGGGAAGCTCATTTTCGGGCTACATCATAAAATTGTCTATTTATTTAAAAGTAAATTCTTCCCTACGTTCCTTTTCAAGAAAATGGTCTGTGACCCTGTTGTACCAACTAGGTGTCTTTTGCAGTGACTCTCAATGGCCAGCAGAGCTAGGCTGTTTAAACGGCCTTGGCCCATTGTGTTTCGGGTGTAGGACTTGAGCCGCTTTAAACAGGAGAAGCTCCTTTCTACACCTGCAGATGTAGGTCCAATTGTTGCCACTAATGAGAACAGTTTGTAAAGCTGAGGCATTGCACTGTCCAACTCCATGTCTTTAAGGAACACCAAGTAATCACACAGCTTTCCCCTGTTACCCTGCAAGTCCTGATCTGAATACAGGACTTGAAGTTCTGACCTCAGTCTCCCTGAATCAAAGTGATGGCCATAACTTTTCAGGACACTTTGGAAGGCCTCCTCTGGAAATACTTGTCTCATGTCATCAAATTTCTCTGGATTGGCTAATTCTAAGAAGAGCATGCTTTCCAAATTTGAAAAACGTCAAGGAATCTGCTCCAAGATGTTATTAAGGATGGCCATGTACAGATTTCTGTATCGTTCTTGGGGATCCTACAATTGGGTCAGACGGCGCTTTCTCATGGGCTCATTTCGTGGGTCTGATGTGAGATCTGCTGTTTTGGCATAAACGGCTTGGAAAGCCCCCTCTGACCTCTTCTCTTTGACAAATGCAAGAAGATATTAAATTCTTTTCTTGCAGTAAAGAACATCCATCGCCGTCTGCTGGACAATATCAAAGACCACATCAGTTTCAGAGAAGATTTGTTCATATGTGTACAACATGAACACAAACTCAAAATCCTCCAGGTTCCTCACAAAGCCTTTGGCACAATCCAGTGTATCATCATCCATTGTTGTATCTGCAATGATGTTCTCAAATGTCTGCAGGAGGCCATCATAATTGTTTGCCACAGCGCTCACTATCCGTGATGTGAAATTCCATCGAGTAGGAGCGTTTCTGGGCAACCTTGAACAGGCTGCACACTCTAGAAATGATGTCCTCTTTGTGGATTTTGAAAAAATGTGGCAAATCCAGAGAGTGATGCAAAAAAGATTCTGCACTCAGGCAAGCATTTAGCCCCCTGTGACAGCACCAGATTCAATCTGTGTGCATAGCAATGCACAAACATTGCACTGGGGGCTATTGCTTTCACTTTGGCCTGCAGACCATTGAGATCTGAAGCCATGATAAGAATAAGCCACAAGCTTATCCTTAAAATTGTAGCCCTGCATGTTCTCATTTAATATTTCAAAAACAGACTGGGCATCTCGCCCCCCAGAAACATCAAAAAATCCAATAAAGCGCTCCTGAATTTTACCTGCACTATCCACATAGCGAACAATGACAGAGAGTTGGACACGGCAGGATATATCAGTTGTTTCATCCTAAATTTCATCTCTGATCTGATCAGAAATGGTGGCTGCAAGAGCAGAGATCTAGTCATTTTGAATAGTATGGGACATACCAGAAAACACAGTTGAGGACTCGAATTGTGTGGAGAGGACAACGTTTTATTTAGCTAATGTTTCTGTGAACTCCCTATAATTCCCCTTGTTGGATGATTCACTACTCTCATCATGTCCCCTAAATGACAACTCCTGCCGGCCAAGCAAGGATGTCACATCAATAAGGTGGTTTAGGAAGGCCCTGTTTTGTTTGACTGTTTCATTATGTTTAGCCACTTGAATGCGAGCACCTTCGTTTATTGCATGCTCAACCCTGATCCTTCCCATGCAACTTGATCTTGCACATGCACTCACATGTTCATTGCTTTTTTCATCTCTTTTATATGACCTGTCAAAGTTAGACAGATCTCCAAACCCCACCTTTGACCAAACAACACATCCGTGAGATGGTTTCATCAAGAGGCATGGCCAGCAGTACATTTTATTTGTCACAGCACTTCCAGTCAGCCAGCTAACTTTGTCATACCAGGAGAGCTGAAAAGACCTGTTATTTTCCCCTATCTTTTGCACTAAATCAATCTTAGGTGTTGATCTGCCCTGCTGTTTAATTCTAAGTTTTTCCTCATAAGGAACACTTTCAAATGGCTTCGCCAAAATCAGGTCGACAATATTAGCACTGTCTGCCATCGTGTGCAGGTTCGCCCACGGGGCTAGCCTAGCCTACTATATGAATGAATGAATGATCTAAAAAAAAAAAAATTGAAACTCTGTAAAAGTGAAACAAGGAATGTGGTGTATAATTGTGTGAAATGTTTGATGAAAATCAAACAATTTCGCCAAGGAAATATAAAGAAATAGGTTGCAGCAGTTTTTATTTCGACTGAACTTCAGAAATCCGCGATGGGACTTCAGCGATTCCTTATAGTACAAAATTGCTGTCAGTCAAAAGGAGATGCAGTCTTTCGACAGACCCTCCAATCATTAGGCAGAAGCTCCGCGTCCGGGCCCGCCCACTCCTCATTCACCCCCAGAGACGCTGGGCGGGACATAATCACAGCGTTTATCCAATGACCGTCTAGTTTGGAAGCACTGAAGAAAAAAAAAAACGTTCAAAGCAGCCGCATTGAAGTCAATGGATGCTGGGCTTCAACAGGGAAACGCACTGTGACACTACGGGAATTTTTAGTCAATAAAATGTTAATACAATAGTACATAATTTGACCATTAATTTTGTGACATTATAGGGGAAGCTGAGCTTCCCCTGCAGTCTTAAAGAAATCACACCTGATATGAGGAGTTTTGACTGCAGAATGCTGCCAAACAGGTAAGAAGGTAAAAAAACAATAACGGCTGCATAAATGCGCTTAATAATTAATAATGAATCAATGTCATTATATCATTAATGTTGGGAAGGGCAGCATAATTTCCCTCCTTGCATTAATGATGCTGACAAACAGGACATACTTTAAATCCAGCCCTTCATGTTTGACACAAAAGAAGATATGTAACAAATTTTCATCCAGTACACAGAATCCAGTACACAAAAGCTCTAACAATTCATTTAGAAGGAAGTACTAATACTACCAGCTCAACAGTGAAACACCTGGGCGTAATATTAAATTTCCTATAATACAAAAATAACCTCTTCCATCTTAGAAACATTGCCATGCTTATCTGTATCTGATGCAAAATAGATACTTCATGCATTTATGACCTCCAGACTGGACTATTGTAATGCATTGCTAGGTGGTTGTCCTGCATCCTCAATAAATCAAGCTTGATCAAGTTAGTTCATGAAAATATGATCATATAACCCCAATATTATCATGACTGCACTGGCTACCTGTTAAGTTTAGAATTGATTACAAACTAGCATTACTTATGTACAAGGCTCTAAATGATTTAGCTCCTACATATCTACAGTAGTCTGTCTTCTCACACATTACAGTCCACCACACTCCCTAATATTACAAAAAGTCTGGATTTCTGGTAGAATATCAAAGTCTACAATATCCCTTTGATATCTCAGAATATCAATATCAAAGTCCACAAAAGTGGGTGGAGCATTTTTGTATTTAACTGAAAAGCTTTGGAATAGCCTTCCTGACAGTGTTTGGGTCTCGGACACAGTTTAGTAGTAAACTAAATACAGTACATATCTATTTAGCCTGGCATACTGTACACATTATTTATCCCCAACGTCATACTCCAGTGCATCTAAATGCACATTATCATCTAGTGCTGCTAATATCATGAATGACAGCTATGCTAATTCTTTTCCACCTGTTTTTTCTTTTTCTACCCATCTCGAGACATCTGGAGATTGTGCTACTACTTTTTAAAGTAACTAATTACATTACAAAATTACTGTCTTTAAAAAGTAATCAGTTACATTACGGTGTTACTTTCTGATAAAAGTAACTAGTTCGACTACTTTTCTATTGCAGAAAATGAAAACTCCTTTGCACTTCCTCATGCATAGTGTTTTAGTCAAGACCTTTGTAATTATTCTACCATCATCACTCAGCAAAGTTTGGCCCATTATGTGTTAACTACTAATACCCCTGTCTCACCGACTTTGTAACGCATTATACCCAACACTGGTTAGGATCTATACATGCTACTCCTGAGCTCCTAATGATTCAGACCCCTTTTGCCCTCTGCACCTCTCTGTCTTATCCTGGTGCCATCCTGATGCCAAACTGGACTCCATGTTAAATTAAATTACTGTTATTAAATTAAATATATTAAATTAAATCTTCTGTTATATTATACTTCCAGATGCTATGTCTGCAAAACAATTCCTGCTATCCGTTGTCACCCAAATAAGGAGGGTTCCCTGTCTGGCTTCTCTCATGGTTTCTTCCTGTTGCCATCTCAGGGAGTTTTTCTTTGCCACTGTCACCGTCATAATTGGCTTGCTCATCAGGGCCCATCTGATCATTGTGATTCATACACATTTTTCTCATATCTCAAACACATTTACATAACTTTGTTTTGATTTTGTAAAACTACTTTGAGACACTAACAACTGTTAAAAGCAATACACCAATTAGAAGAAAGGGTTCTTAAATTATGCTTCATTTGGCAAACATGTAGACAGTCTAAAATAATTCTCCTTACAAAAGGAACAAACAGCTAAGATACGTTTATTATCATCTTATTTATCACAAGTTCACTTACTAACAGTTGATTAACGAAGTTTTGCTTTAGATTTAGATACTCACTCTGTTTTACTTCTGCATACACACTGCCTGCTCCCTGTCTTTATAAAATGACTTTTACTTTCAGTTAAACAGGTATGAAACATTTATTCTGTGTCTATGTGTTCCTCACCTCTTACAACCTGCCTTGCCTCCACCTCTTCTCTTTCATTTTATGTCTCACTGCTGCCAACTATCATTTTCAATACATGTTACATATAAAAATAAATAAATAAATACAAGTTTTAACTTAATAAGAAGTTAGTATAAGATCCAATTCACAATTAGTCATTGTGAACATAGCATATTATTATGTTTTACTTTCAGAACATTTCTGAAACTGCCACATTGTAACTAAAAAAACTTTACATCTCACAAAGTCAAGCCTTGCAGGTGTGTTCATTTTCTCTGGGAGCTGTGTACCATATGTCTGTTTGTGCTAATGTGAAAGGCATTATGTGTGATAATGTTACAGTCTGCAAGTGTAGATTATTTAGTATTATTATGATGATGATGATGATGATGATGATGATTTCATCAGTGTTTAGATTACACTCCTGCACAGACTCAGTGGTTTTACCCCTCAGGAGATGACGGATACACTTGGATTTTTTCTGGTAACCATGAAAAGGACTTAACATGCTCCATCATGCTTGATCATACACATAAGTGTGGTACATCATTTGAATCTTGTTGTGGAATGTGCTAATGTTTTAAGTTGTTATATGTCCCAGCTCACTATAGGAGATGTATTGAGTAAAGCTGAATATGTTCAAAACATCAAAGCAGGACGAGCTGCAGCTCGACGAGAACGAAAACATCTTAAGAAGCGGCACAAAGCTCTGGCGAGAGGAAACCATTCTTCCAGACATCACCGCAACATCTGTGTAAAAAGAGTCATTTGACAGTTGCAAGGTTAATGTTAGCAGCAATGTTCTTCACACCTAAGATATATAGGATAAAAGACTAAGATTAAAAGAGTTCTGTTGTACTTCGATAAAGTTCTTAGGCAGTGTTACGAGGCATTGTTAATTTAAGTTCACGCAATGGTGTGTTCTTTTATTTTCCTTTGAACCCTTTGCTTAGTTCTACTTATTTACCATATATTGCTTTTCTTTACCCAAGTTGTAATTAGTTACAATATAAAATAATAAAAGGACTGCCTCCCATTGTGAGGTTAGTACCCCAAGTACAGTGCAGCAGCTGTGAGTTCTTTGAGTTTTGGAACAGACGATCCCGAGGACTACATTGATAAGGACCCTTTCTAAGGTGAGTCTTGCGCTGAATTTGACACCGGTAATAGTTTGTCCTTTACAGATAGATATTTCCTGTTTGAGTGTGTTTTCAGGGAATGTTTATCAAAGGCAACACGATAATCTGTAATGAGTCTATTTTTAAATACACTCACAATATTCAGAAAACATTGTGCTTTTGTAAAATAAAGAAAATAAACAGGGTCTGCTCTCAGCCGTCTCAGGCTCCGCAATTTTTTTTTTTAAACACATCACTAAAATTATGCAAGTCACATTGAAAACAAACATTCTCAGTTCATGTAATCCGTGTGAAACCAAGGAGAGGCACAGGCTGTCTCTCGCACTTTATTATCTGATAATGGCTAGAGATGAGCGAATCCGGAATTATTTGGGTTAAATAACCCGATCTTTTATATGACTCTTGAATTACGAAACCTTTTCTTTATTTACTCGGATCAGTTGAGTCCTAAGTCATGTCGTTGCTAACAACATACATGAATACAAACTGCTAATTACTCTATTCAGTTGTTCTAAGTAGTTGTTAGCTAGCAACTGTAGGAACAAGAGGCTGACTGAGTTGTTTAAAAAACTTCCTGCACTGTCAGAAATGTGAGAAAAAATAGTACTGGGTACTGATTCGTCTGATTCATCTGAACCGGGAGACTCGACAGATCTGGCTGGACTCGCACCGTGGAATGAAACAGCTGGATTCGTGTGTGTTCATGAGTCTGATTCGGTGGATAGTAATGATTCGTTGAGCGCCCCTAGTGGAGAGACCTGATAAAAACAGGCAAAATCCATTTCAGAAGGATATAACAAACTTTTACAATATTGTGTGATTAGACATGGTGCTCTATAATCTGATTTTATTAACACCAAGCATATTCGTTAGATGTTGGTGTGATGTAGATGTGTTTTATGAAAAACTGGGATGAAAAAAGGGCTCTGTCATTTATACCACAACAGACCAGTTTTCAACACAACACGTCACCAGAATGGTAATGCTAACGGTGTGATGCTTTAGCTCAATTTATACAATGACTTCTTCTTTCTTTGTCATTCGGCCCTTTCAGTGGTCGCCACAGCGAATGATCTGCCTCCATCTAACTCTCTCCTCTGCATCCTCTTCTCTCACACCAACTAAATTCATGTCCTCTCTCATTACATCAAGGACTAGTGTATATGCATAAAAACTCAAACTCAAATCTACTACTTTACTACTTGGAATTTTTTTAACTATCTAAAACTTTATAAAAAAAAAAACGAACTATACCAGATTTAAAATATCAGATACCGCTTATATATTTATTATTATTTTATTCATTCGTTGTATTTGTTGTCTAAATTTATCTCTATGGGCATTTGTCATTAAAATAAATATTTGACTTGATTCTCATTCATTTACATTTTATGGTCAGAAACAAAAAAGACTAAAAATATCTTACGTGTCCTGGCTGATTTATCTAAACTGAGTGAAACAGTCGGATCTGAGTGACTCAGTGTGTTCATGAGTCCAAGGATTTGGTGAGCGCCCTCTAATGGAGAATCCGTTTAGTGAGTGATTCAGAAGGAGTCGAATCCGTTAAAGGATCCGAGTTTCTCATCTCTAATAATGACCGGAGGCAGGACACGCCTACACGCTACTTACAGGGAAAACAGTCCAGGTAATCTACAGACATGTCCACGCACCCTGGACACCGGCTTGAAAACACACACACACACACACACACACCGGCTTCAAAACAGAGTTTCCACACAGATTCAGTGAGTTTTCTGCGCGTTTGGAAGATGGCACGCGCTACACAGGCGAGGCAGCTCTTCAGAATGTTCTGGACAGTGGGAGGAGTTTACCTTTTCCTCAGAAGAAGATTGTGACTCCGACGACGAACGGGAGCGTTTTGAAGAGAGAATAGATGCAGCAGAGGATTTTCAAACAAGCTGATTGTGACAATGTGTAAGTTATTAAGTCTTATAGAACTCTTATTCTGGTAATATAAAGCTAATATTAGTAAATATTTCTCACTTTGGTTAGCTTTTGCCAGCTTCTTTTAGTGCTACTTACATAGTTTAGATAAATCATGCTAACATGCTGCCTTATGTAGCTTAGCACAAACAGGTTATTTCCCGGTGGCTGAGCTAATTCCTTATGGAGTTTACAGATGTTTTAAATGTTCTAATGCATTTCACCTCGTTTTGGATAGCTTTCGATTATGGTTGCTAATATATATTTTGAATATATATCATTTTGGTTAGGTTATGACACTGCTATCGGTAATACTATTAAGCACAAACATGCTAAAATACTGTCTTATGTAGTTAAAGAGATGTTTATGAATTTTTTGTGGTGTAAATGTTCATAATGTCTTTTGTTTAGTTTGTATTTACATACACCTGATTAGGTGTAAATGTTTAGATGATGATAAATATGTATGCAAAGCATGCCAAGTGGATGTGTTTGCTAATATCTCAGGTGTAAATGTTTAAGATGGACTACATGGTCTGTGGCCCATCAATTGATATTTGTCCAGCCTATTGCCCATCAACAAATAGAGAGGGGCACAAAAATGTATACACACTGACAGTTGTTATCTATGCTCTTTTTAAAACTCAGCTTGGATTATGGCAACAGTGTGTAGTATTATCTTTCCTCTAAAAATGTCAGTTGTACCACCATTATTGATGCCGTCATGTCAAGTCAAGTCAAGTCAAGTAGGCTTTTATTGTCATTCCAACCATATACAGTTAGTACACAGTGAAACGAAACAACGTTCCCCCAGGACCAGGGTGCTACATACATGTAACAACATAAATGTACAACATAAATTTTACATTTTTAAGTTACTCTAAAACAAGAACTATCAATATCTATACAAAAATACAAAAATAGACAAAAGTGCACGTGCAAATGTGCAAACAAAGTGGTACATGACAGACACAATGTAAGACATAACAGTACTTTTTGATGAAGGATGAATTGAGGTAGTGGGAAGAGCAGCAGTAAACAGTTTACAATTTTGACAGAAGTATTGTGTGCAAATAGCAATAAATAGCAATTTAAATATTGTGCAAAAAATTGCAAGGAGCAGCACAGGTATGTAGGTATGAGCAGATTGGGATGGGTGTGCATCAGTGTGATTGTGCATGTGTGTTTATCAGTTCAGTCCAGATGTTCCAGATTTAGTTCGTCTGAGTGATTTGTGTGTGTGTATGTGTGTGTGTGTGTATGTGTGTGTGTGTGTGTGTGTCAGGTATCAGTCCAGTCCTTTTGTGTTTAGGAGACGGATGGCTTGCGGATAAAAACTGTTTCTCAGTCTGGATGTGAGTGCCCGAATGCTTCGGTACCTTTTTCCAGATGGCAGGAGGGTGAAGAGTGTGTGTGAGGGGTGTGTCCGGTCAGCCACAATGCTGGTGGCTTTGCGGATGCAGCGTGTGGTGTAAAGGTCTTCGATAGAAGGGAGAGAGACCCCAATGATCTTCTCAGCTGTCCTCACTATCCGCTGTAGGGTCTTGCGGTCTGACACGGTACAATTCCCAAACCAGACAGTGATGCAGCTGCTCAGGATGCTCTCGATGGTTCCTCTATAGAAGGTGGTGAGGATCGGTGATGGAAGCTGGACCTTTCTCAGCCTTCTCAGGAAGAAAAGACGTTGTTGGGCTTTCTTATGCAGAGAGCTGGTGTTGAGGGACCAGGAGAGGTTCTCCTCCAGGTGGACGCCCAGGAATTTTGTGCTCTTGACGATCTCCACAGAAGAGCCGTCGATGCTGAGCGGAGAGTGTTCGCTCCGAGTCCTCCTAAAGTCAACAACCATCTCTTTTGTCTCAACTCTTTTGAGAGCACTTCCTCTCTGTACGCCGACTCGTCGTTCTTGCTGATGAGACCCACCACGGTCGTGTCATCAGCGAACTTGATGATATGATTGGAGCTGTGTGTCGCTACACAATCATGAGTCAGCAGTGTGAACAGCAGGGGGCTGAGCACGCAGCCCTGGGGGGCCCCAGTACTCAGTGTGGTGGTGCTGGAGGTGTAGCTCCCGATCCGCACTGCTTGAGGTCTTTCGGTCAGAAAGTCCAGAATCCAGTTGCAGAGGGAGGTGTTCAGGCCCAACAAGCTCAGCTTCCCGATCAGGTGTTGGGGATGATTGTATTGAATGCTGAACTGAAGTCTATGTACAGCATTCTGGCGTAAGTGTCTTTCTTTTCAAGATGTGACAGTGCCAGGTGGAGTGTGGTGGAGATGGCATCGTCCGTTGAACGGTTTGGACGATATGCGAACTGCAGGGGGTCCATTGAGGGGGGCAGCAGGGCTTTGATGTGTCTCATGACAAGCCTTTCGAAGCACTTCATGATGATGGGTGTTAGTGCAACAGGGCGGTAGTCATTGAGACAGGACACAGAAGACTTCTTCGGCACGGGGACGATGGTGGTAGACTTAAAACATGTGGGAACGACGGCGCTGCTCAGAGAGATGTTGAATATGTCGGTGAGAACACCTGCCAGCTGTTCTGCGCATTCTCTGAGCACTCTGCCTGTGATGTTGTCTGGTCCAGCAGCTTTACGTGGGTTGACTCTGCGTAGAGTTTTCCTCACATCAGCCGTGGTGAGACACAGCACCTGGTCATTCGGCGGAGGGATAGTCTTCCTCGGCGTCACGTCGTTCTGCATGTCGAACCGTGCGTAGAAGTTATTCAGCGCATCTGGAAGGGAGCCGTCACTGTCACAGGCAGGTGATGAAGTCCTGTAGTTGGTGATGGCTTGTATACCCTGCCACATGCGCCGTGTGTCACCGCTGTCCCTGAAGTGATTGTGGATTCTCTGGGCGTGTGCGCGCTTCGCCTCTCTGATGGCCCGGGACAGTTTGGCCCTTGCTGTTCTTAGGGCCGCCTTGTCCCCCGCTTTGAAGGCAGAGTCTCTGGTTTTCAGTAGTGCACGCACCTCCGCAGTAATCCACGGTTTCTGGTTGGGTCGTGAGATGATGTTCTTGGAGACAGTGACGTCATCGGTGCACTTGTTGATGTAGCTGGTCACTGATGACGTGTACTCCTCCAAGTCGGTGTAGTCGCCGTAAGTTGCAGCCTCCCTAAACATGTTCCAGTCAGTGTTCTCGAAACAGTCCTGAAGAGCAGAGATGGCTCCTGCTGGCCAGGTTTTCACCTGCTTCAGAACCGGTTTTGAACGCCTGACGAGTGGTCTGTATGCTGGAATTAGCATGACAGAGATGTGGTCTGAGTAGCCGAGGTGGGGGCGGGGCTCTGCCCGATATGCGCCGGGGATGTTTGTGTAAACAAGATCCAGCGTGTTTTCCCCTCTCGTTGCAAAGTCCACATACTGATGGAATTTAGGAAGCACTGACTTAAGATTTGCATGGTTGAAATCTCCAGCAACAATAAACAGTCCATCCGGGTGTGTGTTCTGCAGATTACTGATCTTAGCATACAGTTCCCATAGCGCTTCCTTAGCATTAGCGCTAGGTGGAATGTACACTCCGATAATGAAAACAGTGGTGAATTCCCGTGGTAAATAAAAAGGTCTACATCTAACAGTCACAATCTCCACCAGCGATGAGCAAAAACTAGAAACTAGCACAGAGTTCTTACACCATTTCGTGTTGATGTAGACACACAAACCGCCGCCGCGAGTCTTACCGCACAGAGCTGCGTTTCTGTCGGCGCGAAACGAGGCTAGTCCGTCTAGCTGAATGCCGGTGTCTGGAACTCTGTCGCTGAGCCATGTCTCCGTGAAAACAAACACACAGCAGTCCCTAACCTCACGCTGTGTAGCCTGTTGCAGTCGGATGTAGTCCAGTTTATTTTCCAGGGAGCAGACGTTAGATAAGATGATGGACGGAAAAGCCGGCCGGCTAGGATTTGTTTTTAGCCTAGCACAGACTCCCGCCCGCTTGCCGCGCTTCCGCTTCCTCGCGCACCGCTTGCGATGTCCCCTCCTCCGGCCACGGGCATCAGGCAACGCCGAGGACTGGAGGCCTGGTTCCCGAAGCAAGCCGAGGTCGCGTAGCTTCTCCCGCAGCTCATCTTGAATGAAATATGCCGGTTTATTGAGTTGCAAAAGTTTCTGGCGGTGGTATGTATGAGCACCGTTTGTGCCGGTGTCCATAAACTTTGCAAAAAAAAAAAAAAAAAAAAAAAAAACGCTACGACACGACATAAACAATGTAGCACCATTTTGGCTCCGGAGTGGCCGCTGCGTGCTACTGCCGCGCCGCCATCTTGGATCTGTGACCTACAGAAGGGAGGTGTATACAGGGTGGGCCATTTATATGGATACACCTTAATAAAATGGGTATGGTTGGTGATATTAATGTCCTGTTTGTGGCACATTAGTATATGTGAGCATATGCTGGCATTTCTCCTGCGGTGTTGCTATCCTATCAGTGTGTGAAGAGTGGGAGAAGAGGGTTGCATTGACAATCCATCACAATGGGCAGCATATTGAACACATTTTATAAGTGGTCAGAAACTTGTAAATAACTCATGAAAGAATAAAGTTACGTTAAAACCAAACACACCATTGCTTTTCTTGTGAAATTCCCAATGTTTGATGTGTCACATGACCCTCTTCCTATTGAAAAAACAAAAGTTGGATCCAAGATGTCCGACTTCAAAATGGCCACCACGGTCACCACCCATCTTGAAAAGTTTGCCCCCTCACATATACTAATGTGCCACAAAAGGACATTAATATCACCAACCGTTCCCATTTTATTAAGGTGTATCCATATAAATGGCCCACCCTGTATATCTTTTCATGTTGAAGTGTACATAGATTTTTTGGGCCTCTCTGTATATATTGTGAGTCCATACCCATTAATTGCACATCTGTGTACTCTGAAAAATATAGGCTAACAAGTTTTTATTAGTTTGTTTTAAGGAATGTGTATGCATCACCCTTGCCCTCACCAGCACCTCACATTGGGACACACGAGTGTCATTCAGTGAAACATACTAAGTATGTGTATATGTATGTGTGTATATATACATGTACACAGTGGGTACGGAAGGTATTTAGACCCCCTTAAATTTTTCACTCTTTGTTATATTGTAGCCATTTGCTAAAATAATTTACACAGCACCACATATTGACAGAAAAACACAGAATTGTTGACATTTTTGCAGATTTATTAATAAAGAAAAACTGAAATATCACATGGTCCTAAGTATTCAGTCCCTTTGCTATGACACTCGTATATTTAATTCAGGTGCTGTCCATCTCTTCTGATCATCCTTGAGATGGTTCTACACCTTCATTTGAGTCTAGCTGTGTTTGATTATACTGATTGGACTTGATTAGAAAAGCCACACACCGGTCTATATAAGACCTTACAGCTCACAATGCATGTCAGCAAATGAGAATCATGAGGTCAAAGGAACTGCATGAGGAGCTCAGAGACAGAATTTTGGCAAGGCACGGATCTTGGTGAGAGATGTAAAGAAGAACCCAAAGATCACTGTGGCTGACTAATTGCAATCGAGGGAAACATGAATGCAGCCAAGTACATGGATATCCTGGACGAAAACCTTCTCCAGAGTGCTCAGGACCTCAGATTCGACTGAAGGTTCACCTTCCAACAAGACAATGACCCTAAGCACACAGCTAAAATAACAAAGGAGTGGATTCTCAACAACAATTTAAGCCCAATTGAGCATTTCTGGAGAGACCTGAAAATGGCTGTTCACTAACATTTACCATCCAACCTGACAAAACTGGAGAGAATCAGCCAGATGGTATGGCAGAGGATCCCCAAATCCAGGTGTGAAAAACTTGTTGCATCTTTTGCAAAAAGACTTGTGTACTAGATCAAAAGGGTGCTTCAACTAAATACTGAGCAAAGTGTCTGAATACTTATGTGATATTTCAGTTTTTCTTTTTTAATAAATCTGCAAAAATGCCAACAAGGCTGTGTTTTTCTGTCAATATGGAGTGCTGGGTGTACATTAATGAGAAAAAAATGAACTTAAATTATTTTAGCAAAATTTAAGGGAGTCTGAATACTTTCCGTACCCACTGTGTGTGTGTGTGTGTGTGTGTGTGTGTGTGTGTGTGCGTGTGTGTGTATATATAATTGTATATATAATTAGTACATCAGTTTCTTTTATTGTGTTATCAGCATGGTCATGGGTTTTATGGGTTTTTTTTTTATTTTATTTTTTTTAATACAATGGAACCTCGGATTGCGAGTAACGTGGTTTGAGTGTTCCGCAAACCGAGCAAAGATTTAAAAAAAAAAATTTAATCGGAAACCGAGCAAGTATTAGTTTACGAGCGCCGAGTATCATGTATCACGCATCCGACTCTTATTTTGACACCGCGCGGCAAGTGATCACAACTGAGCCAATGATTTTTCTCTCTTGCGCTTTATTTATGAAAAAAATTATGTATTTATTGTTTTAGGCTGTCGAATGAATAATTTGAGTTTTCATTATTTCTTATGGGAAAATTCTATTTGGTTTACGAGTGTTTTTGGAATACAAGCCTGCTTTTGGAACAAATTATGCTCGTAATGCAAGGTTCTCTGTAGATGTGACAGTGAAAATGATCAGCCACTTGTCCCGTGTGTACATGGACAATTTCTACACAAGCTGATGACCCTGATTAGCTGTTACAATACTACACTGCACAGCACAAAACAATGAAGTTGTACAAAAACTTTTTCCTACAACTCTCAGACATTCCCGATTCTCCAATGCTTTTATTGTGCGTAAAGAACTATATGGTAACCAGCCTGTATTTACATTTTATTTATCTTAAACTGTTCCTGGAATTTGCAAGTGAATCTTGAGTTATTCTAAATAAGCTCCAAACAAAAATGTTTTGTTCTCAAATTATTTTCTTGCAGCACTTTCCTAAGTCCCATACCTGACTAAAAGGGATAATTATGCGGATCATTATTTGGGTCATTGTCTTCTCTGGTGTGAATTGCAGCATTTTTCATGATCATTCATGCCTCCTTGCATATGGTCTTTCTAAAAAAAAATGTGTCTTAGAAAATTTTGATGAATGTATTGTTTTCTGTAAATGAGTGAGCAGGATGATTGTCACATCATTTAAGTAAAACCTCTAGACTACAAGATCCAGGTCACAAAAGTCTTGTAAACAAATGTCATGAATGTGGGTTGTGGACTTATTTCAATGACTGACTTATTTTTTGTTGTTGCATAATTTTTTTTTCTCCAATATACTAATTTGTACATACATGCTGCTCACATATTACTGGCCTGTTTGTGCTGAATACAATGTAATCAGACTTTGGACATTTATAAGTAACTAAAACATACACAAATGTCAGGACATGTCAGAACTTCTTCAGCACCCCAAAACACCTTCAGACTCCTAAGAGTCACCCACGATAAACCTGTTATCATGGGTTTGATTGTCTCTTTATTTTTATAGTTTTTCGTTTTTTTATTTTAGTTTTAATGCGGCATATGAAGAACTCAAGCGAATAATAATGAAAAAAAGCAAAACAGCTGCATCGGCTAAAGAAAGAAAGTTGACTTGGCAAAAAATAATGGACAGAGTAAATGCGCGAGTGTATTAAATTTCAAATTTGACATCGCCTCTCCTTTTATTCTAATGCTAAATAATTAAACACCCCTTCTGCATCCTTTTGACTGTTAAATCACAATGAAAGCATATACTTTTCCTGTCATTCATTCCGTTAGGTTAAAATACCAATGTACTGTATATTGACCATGGTTTCTTATTTAATAAGGTGTAATCCTTCTGGAGCCAGAAGAACTTTGAGCCAAGTCAAAATGAAACACAAACATTCTGAAAAAAGGTAATATTTGATTACACGACCTAATAGTTTGTTTCACTGAACTATTTATTAAACATGATTTAGTATATTCTTTCTGTCATGTAGCTAATAGAAAGAAGGCTGAAGCTCATCTAACTGACCGGCGCCCACCACCACCTCCCCTCACCCCATCTGAGGAGCTGGCTCTGTCCCTTTTAATAAAGGGCGACCAGTGGTTTCTGGCATTCCAGGGAGCACTTCATCACACACACCATGCACCACAAGTAACATGGTGAAATGTAAGTTTACCATATGATCTGTATTCATTATATGACTTAATAAATAACTATCTCTGTCACTTAAAGGCTTTTTGAACATGCTTAACATTTTTATGCAGGGTTACTTTATTTAACTGCATATGATGTATTTTTTCCAATAAACCTTTCCTACAGAAAGAACACACTCTGTCACAGTTGTAAGTGTTGCTTTTATATATATATATATATATATATAATATAGCATCGCCTTAAGATGAGAACTTTAATGAATGTGTGAATATTAATCTGTTGCATGCTATAAACAATGTAAATGTTGTGTGCAGTAGGGATTCCTCTGGGTGTGAAGCACAACACAAGCCACTATGTCACATGCCCTCTCTGGACTGACCTCTGGGCCCACGTAGATACTGAAACCTAGACTTGAGGATCCCTATGGTCATCTCCACCTTGACCCGTGTTCTGCTGTGAGCCAGGTTAAAGCTTGTCTATGGATCAGGATCAGGGTAGGGTGTCATTAAATAGGACAGACAAGGGTATCCTCTGTCCCCCAGCAAGTAAACATTGTACTGTCCTGTAATGATAAAGTGTACAATACAAATATAGTAAAAAGAAAAAAAAAACTGTAAAAATTGTATAAAGCAAAACATACCCTGCTGAAATGTCTGGCATAATGATGACTCACGGAAAATTCTGGTGTCATCCAACATTAGTAATGACGTGGGTTACCTCACATATTACCTGTAGTTAGTGGGGGAAAAAAGTAATGAGTTTAATGATTTTAACAAGGCAAAAAATTAAGGACACTAAATAAAAAAACAAAAGGTGTTACCTGTACATTGATGCTATGAATCGATTTCCTATTAACATCGTCTCCCTCATTTATTGAAGAAGCTTTAATAGGAATGTGGGTGCCATCAATGCACCCAATTACATTTGGAAACCCTGAAATAGAAAGTCATATATGGAAGTATCAAGTGTCGATGTGTGTGCAGGATGAAGTGCTATGCACAAGATGTTTTCTGTACTAAGCGCAGACCCGCTGTTTGTGACATTTGCAATATGCGGTTTCAAGAGATGCGTTAAGTAAATTAACGATTCCCTTGAAAACCGATACTGATCTTTCAAATAATCATTAGGAAATTAAAAGACATCAATACGCGGTCTTGTATCTCTCTCGCAGCGAAAAAAAAACTCATATAATTTGTGCCTAATTGTCCACAGGATCATCATCAAAAGTGCACGTCATGCTCAATAAACCTCAAACAAACTGGCCCTGGAACATAACCAGCTACCGAGCAGGCTATCTTCAGAGAGTAAGTTTGCTATGGTTACATAAATACCCAAAAAGTTACCTCCGTTTTTGGAACCGAAAGTTGAGGTTAGCCACTAACTTACTCTTAAACTTACCAGGGTATGTCACATAACCTGCTTTCTGGAATACCCCCCTGATGTGGTCAGTTTTTAATCAACCCTGGCCATAGACATCAACATTCTCTTCAACTCCTAGTATTCTCAGAACTCAGCACCACTGAGGAAACTCTTGAGAGAGCATCTGCAATTAGTATGGAACAGTTCATCACTCAGCAAGTTTCTGGCCATGGTCAAGTTTAAGCTTTGATGACTGTTGTAATATGTAATGTTAGGAACAATAGATGATGGAGTTTGACCGCAGGTGGTAACAAGAGATGAACTCAGGGACACAGAGAAATGAAAAGGCAATATGGACACTAAATTGTGAAAAATTAGGATGACATCATTCACAAAAAAAAAGAAAAAAAAAAAGAAAATAGTATGTGTAAATTGGGCTGTGAAAAGGACCGCTTAATTGACTCAAGTATGGCCAGTCTGCTATTTGAGTGGAGCGCAGTCTCTCGGATATTAAGGACTCCGCTGAGAGCACTTTGCGATAAGATCAACACCAATCGTCTACCTAGTATTTCCACATGACAACAATACCAATCTGCCCATTAGGACTCCCCCATGAGATCATGACAAATCTGCACTGCAATCTTTACAGTAAGTGCACAGATGCCCATTGTTTTGCCAAATGGGTGTGGTATTTTGGGGTTTTTTTTGTGCTTATGGTGTGTTTGTTCAGGATATGGTTGTTTATGTTGATGTTAATTTACTATGTTTATGATGAACGTAGTTTTGCCAGTGAGGTGGCTGTTAGGGCTGAATTTCTCAAGCTGCTGTTCTCATGCGCACAATCTGGTGACTTGCTGGTGAATTGTAAGCCAATGAGAGTAGTGGTTAGTGATAAAGGCTCTCAGCATTACTACTGTGGCCCAACATGGGGCATCTTTCAGTCAGGGGCTGTTTAAAGCAATAAGTTTTCTTGACTGGGATTAGGAAAAATTGGAATGTGGCTAAAGAGTGAATTTTCTTTTGAAACTTAATTTATAAAGTAATTATTTATATTAGACTCATAAAATGTAAAGTAAAATAGTACAAGCCTTGTTTGTTTCAATTTCTATGATTATGGCTTACAGCATATGACCTATGTTTGAGTAAATTACTATTCATGCAGTATAAATGCAGTACATCTCTTGGCTAGTTCAGTACACGTCAAGGGAAGTCTGCTGACATTTGACAGTTGACCAGAAAGTGGTCATCAACACCTTATATTGTCCACAATGAGGGGAAAGCCTCGGAAAGTTCTGTATGGAAGCATGTTCAGTAAAAGTTGACTGTAAGAGAAAGTTGTCATAGTAAAATGTGCACAAGCAACAGGGATGACCACAGCCTTTTGAAACTTGGCAAGCAAAGCAGATCCATGAACTTGGGAGAGTTTCACAAGGAGAAGAGTGAGACTGGAGTCATGCATCCATCTGCAGACAAGCTTTAAGGAGATTTCCCCATGTTTGATGTCCTGCTTTGTTTGTGAGCTGATTTCCTTTTCTAGCAAGACTAAGCAGCTGCCCATGATACCAATAACTGGGTTGTTGACCGATATTACTGTGCTTGACTGACCAGAAAACTCACCTTACATGGATCCTATAGAGAATCTATGGGACATTGTCAAGAGGAAGATGAGAAACACCTGACAATTCAGATGGGCTGAAAGCAACCTGAGAGTATAAATTAACATAATAGTTCATTTTTTTTATTGAAAATATTCTAATATTTTAGGATCTTTTCTTTTTTTTTTTTCATGAGCTATAAGTTGTAATCATCTGAAGAAAAAAAAAAGGCTTGACACATGTCACTCATTTAGAATATATGAGAACTTCACTTTATTTGTGTATACATTTCAACATTTAACCTAATGATTATTACCTAGATGTTTCTGGTCACTGTTACTGTTTCCAATAAATTCTCCCTGGCCAATGCACTAACAAACATTTAAAATTAAGGTGATTTTGCTTATTTACTGCCGTCATGAACTTGCATGAGCCAAACCTTTTGTTGGGGTCTTTGATTTAACAGTTACACATTTAATACTCCTATAACACTAAAATAAATGAAAGACATTTACCACCTGGAAAATATATTGAAAACTGATGATTCATTCCAAAAATATTCATATATAAATTATTAATACAAAATGTAAAATGAAAAAAGTTGTCATATAATCTGCACTTTACCTTTGAAAAGAATCCCATTAATATGTGTGTATGAAGCTGAAGTAAGACAAGAGAGAAGACCAGGGAGGGGGCTATGGTGTAGGATGGCAATGCACAATAAGAGAAACGCTGCTCTGTCAGGAACCTGTCAGAAAATCACTGCTCCCTGATACCTTCAGACTATGGAAACTGAATCTTTAACAAAGAAGCTCTGTAATGACACTTGCTTATGCTTTACTTGCTCGCACACATGGTCACAGTGTTCTAGTAAACAGCAATTTCTAATCTGTTAATGAATAATTAAAGTAAAACACAATGCTGTACTACAGCAGCATAGAAACTGAGGTGAAAACTCACACTCAAATATATTATAAATAATGTGTTTTAAACATAAATGTTACCTTCTATTAAGATGGTTGCAATGCTGTATAATCCCGCCAGGTGGTGCAGTGACTGCTTCAGTTAACTGCCGCTCTTGCATTGTCAACACATTTTTATGATTAAAGCAAGTTTGTCATCTTATATATATACAGTACAGAGTACCAGTCCCTAACTATGCTTTAATGCTCAGACCTTTCATGCATAAGACATCGGGCCACTGCCACTCTCATATACTTTCAAAATAAAATAAAAACATTCGAATGTCACACTGTAAACCCTAATGCTCAAATTAATTAAACACATTGAGTACTGTTAACTTAAATAATTGCAATTAGGTCAAATTAATAGACATTTTTGAGTATTTAGAACATTTTGGTATTTATGAGTTTGTAGAAATGACACTTTTCAAGTTAGCTGAACAAATTTTATATTTTATGTAATCGTAAGTACTTGAGTAACAATAACTTAAGTAAAACTTCCACCAATGTAAACTCTATAGAGCACTGGTGGTTCAGTGGTAGATGTTTCATCTGCCATGCAGAAGGCCTGGGTTCGATTCCCGCGCTGGATTGTCTGCAAAAATTTATTTGATTTGCACAAGTTCAACAAACTCAAAAATGTATAGTTTTGTTTGCTTAAAATTGGAAACATCATTACTGAAAAAATTTGATGTAACTCATTAACTCAAGTATTTTGAGTTTTGCCAACTTAATCGGGTTTACAGTGCAGCCGAAATGTATTTTAATGCTGCTCCAGTATGTTTTACATAAATAAATAACTCCGCTAAGTATAGGCTATAGTGATTTCATTCTTATGAGCGGTCATGAGTAATTAAGAGCGTTTGTTTTTGTTTTTTTTCCTTGAACATAATGTTACAATGTATAGCAACGTATAGTAACACGATGCAACTTCACACCTGTGGACAAAGAGACGCACACTCACAGTCAGCGAACCCCACAACTTATCGTGTGGTAGAAATTACTACTACCACTGCTATTAATAATAGACACATCTAAGATGAGATCATCATGCTAATTACGATGCGGCTAATTCGGTTCTTCGAGCACACCTGTTGTTGATTAGTATAGCTGGATTGAGTTGTCTAGGATTATTGTGCGTTGGTTTAAAAGGCGATATGCATCGACAGTAGAAACACTGATCACAACCCCTGGGCTTGGTTGACGAAATGGCAAAAGAGCACCTCCTTTTCTCAAGTGGAGCAAGAGCTTTTATTAAAGGGTTATGGAAAATTTCAAACTTTAATAAAGATAATTTAAAATAAATTTATTAAATACGTAAGTGCTGCCCGTGTTACATGTTATGTGTGTGTGTATCCTATTTGTATTAATTTAAAGTTAGCTGAACAAATTTGATAATTTACGCAATCATAAGTACTTAAGTAATAGTAACAGTAAGTGTCACCTCAAAATCTAAAGAGCACTGGTGGCTCAGTGGGAGGTGTTGCGCCTGCCATGTGAAAGACCCGGGTTTGATTCACGCGCTGGATTGAATTAACTTTATTTGCAACAAATTCAAATATTGATAGTTCTGTTTACTTAAAATTACTTTTAAAAAAAATATGTAACTGATTACCTCAAATATTTTGAGTTTTGCCAACTTAATCGGGTTTACAGTGTAAAAGTGAAGTAGAAGAACAAGTATAGTAAGAAGTATATTGTCATGCTGTTCTAAAGGATCCTGTCTATCACACGATACACGAGGAATTTGAAAAACGCTGTGAATAATCCTGACACCTTCAGTAACCGGTTGCTCTCTCATAAACGGAAAGACATGGCTACGACAGATTTGATACAATAACCTCCACTTATATAGACGCAATCAGGGGATAGAATGTTACATATGATTAGACACACACACGGAGATTAACACACGAATGATGACCACACACACACACATGTACACATATACTGTATTTATGTTTAAATACATCCATCCATATATTCATGCAAGATACTTTTCTTTTCGCCGCGGAGTCAGTCCGCGTCAGTCATGCTCTTTAACCAATCAGATGTGATCTCGCCATTTCAGCCAATCATAACCCGGCAGGATCGCAGCCTAAATCCTGTTTACATTAAATAAACCTGCTCCTGAGCAGGTTTAAGCTTACGGACATGTTGCTATGACAGCAAGCACGAGATTCGCTTCGAAGAACGAAACAATCCAAGATCAGGACAAATCCACAACAATCAAGTGCAGCTAACTGAGTTAGCGACGTACAAAGAACGGATCCCTGATTGTCAAAAATTGGCATAACTAACGGCGCACAATATCTGGAATATATATCTGCCCAGAGAGGTCAGTATTTCTTTTGTCATTTAACCGTGCATAATGTTCCCCCATCACGAATCTGATGGGCCATTAATCACTCATCACAACTGCGAATAGAGGACAGATTAAACAGCGGAGACAGATTAAATACAAATAAACATTCACACTTGAAAACAATACTAAAACATCAGACGACATAAACTGACCTTTTGAAACTTAAATAATTGCCACATGTGAGTGTGTGTTTGTGGAAGGAGAGGTACTGTACTCCGGTCTGTGTGCGTTCCTGCATTTATTATATCAGAGGGCTTTGACACAAACACATCTGCGCACAGGGGAGTCGAAAGTGAGTTTATCCAAATAAACACTCACACTTGAAAATAGGTTTAGTGCTATTATTTAAAATACAAGAGCGCATACTCTATGTGCTATATATATATATATATATATATATATATATATATATATATATATATACTCTATGCACATACAAGGATACATATTGCAGGACAAGGATAACCTACAGTACTTTTCACTACTTATTTTTCAATACTTATATAGTATTTGCCCTACTTTATTTGGTTTTACGAAATCGTGTGTGTGTGTGTGTGTGTGTGTGTGTGAGAGAGAGAGACAGAGAGATTATATTATGATTTGTCCAAGCCTTTGGATTGCTACCACTACTACGACTACTACAAATAATAATAATAATAATAGTTATTTCAATTAATCACATGGGTCTCATGGAAACAAAATTAGCCAACACTGTAAACAAGCTATAAATGTTGCAAATCAGATTTTATTTAAAAATAGAAAAAAAAACGTAACAATCGCCAAGCAATCACCCATTATTGTAATAGCCAGCCCGTGGCAGTTCAGGGTCTACTTTACATTTACATTTAGGCATTTGCCAGATGCTCTTATCTAGAGCGACTTACAAAAAGTGCTTTAAAGTTTACATTACTGGATAGATACGTACACTGGGTTAACAAGGTCAATAACTAAGTGCAATTAGTTTAACACAACTGGGAAGAGGGTTTTTTTTTGGGGGGGAGGGGGGTTAGTCCTGTAAGTACTGGAGAAATAGATAAGTTTTGAGTCGCCGTTTCAAGATAGTCAAAGTCTCTGCTGTACGGCCATCTAGAGGAGGTTCGTTCCACCACCTAGGTGCCAGAACAGAAAAGAGTCTGGATGAATGCCGCTCTCGATCTCTGAGAGATGGTGGGACGAGGCGAGCAGTGCTGGAGGATCGGAGGGAACGCGGCGCAGTGCGTGGTGTGATTAGAACAGAGAGGTAATGGGTGCTGGGCCATTTTTAGCTTTGTAGGCAAGCATCAGTGTTTTGAATTTGATGCGGGCAGCTACAGGAAGCCAGTGCAAGGAGCGGAGGAGTGGGAGAACATGGGAAGGTTGAAAACGAGACGTCCTCTGCAACTGATCCAGAATGCAGCAGCACGAGTTGTGGACAGAGGCAGGCCAGCCAGGAGTGAGTTGCAGTAGTCCAGTCTTGAAATAACAAGGGACTGAACAAGCACCTGAGTAGCCTGTGAAGAAAGAAATTGGCGAATGTAAAGAAGAAATCTACAAGAGCGAGTAAGGTTAGCGATGTGTGGGGAAAATGACAGATGATTGTACATAGTTACCCCAAGATTGCGGGCAGTGGCTGAAGGAGTGATTTGATTGTTGTCCAGGGATAACACAAGATCTTGACCTGGGGATGAGTCACCAGGAATGAACAACAGTTCGGTTTTACTCAGATTGGGTTTCAGCTGATGAGCTGCCATCCAGGATGAGATGTGTGCCAGACATGCTGAGATCCGCGTGGAAACCTGAGTGTCAGAGGGAGGAAAGGAGAAATCAAGTTGAGTGTCATCTGCATAATAATGGTATGAAAATCCATGCGATAATATGACCTTACCAAGAGACCGGGTATAGAGGGAGAACAGAAGAGGACCAAGTACTGAGCCCTGCGGAACACCAGTAGAGAGTCTACATGTCACCTCATATCTTCTAGGTAAGAAGCAAACCATTGCCACGCTGTTCCACAAATACCAAGGCTTGTGAGAATAGATAATAGGATCTTGTGGTTCACTGTGTCAATTGCAGCTGACAGGTCCAGGAGGATCAGGACAGATGACAGTTTAGCAGATCTAGCAGCATGGAGCTTCTCAGTGACTGACAGAAGGGCAGTCACTGTGGAATGTGCCACCTTGAATCCAGATTGGTTGGGATCATTAAGGTTGTTCTATGAGAGATAAAGAGACATTTGGTTATAAACAGCCCTTTCAAGAATTTTGGAAATAAAAGAGAGAATGATACCGGACGATAGTTGTTAACTTCTGAAGGGTCCAGGCAGGGTTTCTTGAGGATGGGAATAATCCTTGCTTTCTTAAAAGCAGCAGGAACATGACGAGATGATATGGAATGGTTGATGATGGTTGTGGTGAAGGGAAGGAGGTCTCGTGAGATGGCCTGGAGCATTGTGGAAGGGATTGGGTCTAAAGAACAGGTGGTGGGGTTAGATGACGAGATGATCTGCTCAATCTCATCTGATGACAGGTTGGAGAATTCTGCTAAGGGAGGGAAGGGAAGTTCCTGAGGTTCTGCTGTAGGAATTTGGTTGGGAGCGAAGGACTGGCGGATTGCTGCAATTTTCCCATCATAGAATGTGGCAAAATCGAAGAGAATCGGATAAGATGTTATGGAGTTTGCCAGGATCATGTGCAGAGGCTTCCAGCTTTTCTCTGTAGAATGCAGTTTTGGCAGAAGTCACGTCACATGAGAATTTGGAGAGAATAGTCTGGTAAGAGGCAAGATCTTACCTGAAGATTAATTTTATTTCTGATGCGAAACCAGTGATCCGCTGTTAGATCCGGAAATCTCTGGATAATACACTCGTGCACCTTGTCTTTTAAATGTTTGGGCAATGTGTCTTTGCCGTTTGACCCATTCCAGTTCACCTGCTTCACCCAGCTCTGGTAGGCCTCGAATGAACACAGCGCCATGAGTGGCACATCTGAAAGTTGTATGCTCTTCTTGGAATTACTGCTGGGGTGGCAAGTAAAAATGCTGAGAGTTCGGCGTTGCCCTCATCTGAGTCTGGGGACCCAAAAAGCCAAGTCCACAATAGGGGCGAGGGGGATCAGAGGTGGCTTGCTGGTTGCACATTGGAGTAATGGAGGTTCTCAGTTTTTCTCTGGCTTCTATATGATCCAGTCTCTGATTCAAAGCCTCCAGATGAGCCATTATTACCGCATTGTCAATCGCCTGGCGTTCCACTTTTGTCAGTCGACGTCTGATGTCCCGAATTTCAGCACACTTTGACACCTTCGTAGATTTTAATGAAGCTGGTGCCATTGAGAGAACGGTAGCCTGAAAAAAAAATTAAATTTTATTATAAAAATTCAACTTTTATTATTCAATTATGCTATACAAAAATATGAAACGTTTTATAGTATGCAGTACATCAATTTACTGCAACTTACCGCTTTCTTTATTACCATTCTCACTTTTCCAGATGTGGATGCTGCAGGTGTCTTCGTTTTTTTTTTTTTTTTTTGGTGACTGAGGAGGGCATCTGTGTCTAGAGAAACATCGCAAACAAAATCACAATACACAATATTAGCACGTAACACATCTGAACTCGCACTCAGAAAAGGTAACAACTTGCTTACCTTAGCTGCAACACATTGTGGTCTCTGGGCCTTGTAGAACATGACTGCTTAAATTCTTAACGTTGTGAATCAATTGAATTAAAGAATCGATTTCATTAGTTTTTTTTTTTTTACGCTATTTATGTGTCGCCTGTATTGAGATGCTGACCAAATGGAATCGGATTGGCTAGTAACGGGAATATTTTAGCCAACCAGAATGAGTTAGTTGGAACACGCCCATTTGTGAGCTATTACATTTTGCACGGATCAATCGCTGCAAATATTCACCTTTGTAACGACACGTATTTTGCTGTAGAGATGCCACACCTCAATCAACTTGGCTCAAAACAGATTCGTCAAATGAGGGTCTGTGGAAAATCGTCACGGGAGATACAGCAGCATTTTGCCGACTTGTGGATTAAAATTTCGTCTCGTGTTGTGAGATATCACTACAAAGAGAGACATCCTTGCCGTTCATGTCCAAGGAAACTTCACCAGTACTTCAAACTTCAAAAGAATGAGAAAGGACTGAACACTTGTGTAATATTGTAATTTATAGCAGAAGTTACATTTGCTTACAGTATGTCTAATGGTTTTCTCTAATTTCTGTAGAAATATCCTGACTGCTATTGATAATATGACATTGGCTAATGATGAGATGACCGCCCAGGACATGCAACAGAAACTTGGCACTGATTTCGGCATCCACCTGAGTCTCAGTAGTATTCACGGAGCTCGCCGAAAACTTGGGTGGAAGTTTGGAAAGACGTTTCTGCCCGATGATGAGAGACCGCAGTAAGGAATCAAGGCTCAGTCAAGCTCTTCAGTGGATGGCGTCGGGGGAGATTTGGCATGATTTGTTATTTACTGATGAAACAACAGTAGCCCTGGAGCACTATGTCCGACAAAGTTTCTGCAGAAAGCGGCATTTTGTTTTCAAACCACGGCCTAAGCATCCATTAAAGGTCCATGTCTGGGGAATGATTTCGGACTGCATCATCGCTTCTTCCAGGAGAACGATCCGAAGCACACTGCTGGTGCATCCTGCATTGCATCAGAGGGAATCAACTGGTTGAAAACTCCGCCAGAGTCACCAGATTTGAACCCTATCGAGCTTGTCTGGCACTCCATGAAAGACTTTATTCGAAAGGAGGCAAAGCCAGGCACAAAACAAGAGCTTATTCGTGCCATAGAAGTATTTTGGGAGACAAAAGTTACCCCAGACTTCTGCGGTACATTAATTGCTGGTTGCTTCATAACGTACTGGACATGATAGTAAAAAACAATGGGGGGCACAGTGGAAAATGAACAATTGAACCACTAGTGCACATTCTCTTCGTTTGTACTACACACTGTTGCTGTGTTTGTTGGGGCACTTGTTAATAAACAGTACTGCAATGCATCAAATACTTCTTTTTTGTTTATTTTTTTCACACCACACTGTTACAGTTTCCCTGATTTGTTTAGTAATAAAACCACCACTTGTTTAGTAATAAACCACCACTTTCCTAATAAAAGCTGAACGTCGGAGTGGTAAATCGATCCACTTACTTCGAACCAAATGTTTTTAATTTTTATGGTAAAAATTTCTCAAACATGGTTTTCCAACTTAGCGTGTATTGAGATTTCGACAGATTGAATTGAAGAATGCACCCATAGGAACCTAAAGCACACACACGCTTGTGTTTAGGACTGCTTCTAAACAGCTGCACTTAACTAGGTTTAATCAACTACTGTATTTACAAGACAACAGTTAAAGTGCCACAGGTGAGTGTGTGTTTGTGGATGGAGAGGTTTGTCTGTGTGTGTTCCTGGATTTATCAGCTGGCTTTAACACAAAAAATTTTAAAATTTGTTTAAAAAAAGATCCCTTTCCCCCCAAAACACAAAGCAATTAGCACCGGTACATTCTCCGTTGGGGTTTCTCACCTTCCGCCTTTGTCTTTGTTCTTTTGATGTACTTATTACCACCCAAAGCATTTATTTATACTGAGGAAAAATAAATATGGGTCACATAACTACAAAATAGAATAGATGCACACTGTATCTATACTGCAATTTGATAGCATCACTCCGGCAGGGGTGAGGAGGGTTAAAATCACATGATTGCTACTCAGCCGCTAAGGTGCTCGCTTCTGTTAACGTCTTCTTGAGAACAAAGCGCCGTCTAGTGGTGGCGGATGGTAAATGGACAAATATGGCTTCAATGGGCGTGTTTACTGTGAAATCTTGACACGCCTTCTGTCAGCCACACGTCAGCCATACGTCAGCCATACGCCATTCACATGCCAGTTTTCCGACCCTGGCTGTTTTGAGTTGCTACATCTGTGTTTCTTCAGCACTTTTTGTACATACAGACCTACCAGGTTTTCAAACCTGTTAAACCTCAGTTAAAACTTAACTTCATGTAAAAACAAAATACACTAACACAATTACTCCCCTTTTAGGCAAGGAGTGAGTGCTAGAGTGGGCAGAAGAGAGAGATGGGTGTAGGGTGTAGCGAGATGGGTGTAGGAATGGCAGAAGACTGCAGAGAGTGAGACCAAGAACAGTTGCTTCTGATAAAATTGGGGCTACTGTAATTAATCATACGATAGATCCTGGTCTACATTAAAAATGATATACTGAGGGTAGAGCCAACACCAATTTCAACAGAGGCCTCTATTATTTGAATATTAGAGCAAACAAACATTTGATTTTCTTTCATGAACCATCAATGAACACAAGAACAATTTGCTAAATTTTGACAACTGAGTTTAATAGAACATTTGTTTAGCGCATCAAATGAAAGTACAGTTAATAATATAACTTGGATTACAAAATTGTCTTTTTTACTCAACTTAGTTGATGCAAAAAATGAATACACCCCATAACAAAAACTATTAGATCGAGTATTTTGTACGACCTCCATGATTTGTAAGAACATTTGTAAGTCATCTAGGCATGGAATGAACAAGTTGGTGACAATTTGCTCCATTTATCTTTTTCCATTCTTCAACAATGTACTGTTTTAGATTACTTGTCTCTTCAGAATTCCCCATGGTGTTTGACTGGGTTCAGATCAGTAAACGTAGCTGGCCAGTAAATTACTTTCACCCTGTTCTACTTCAGAAACGCAGTAGTGGTCTTGGATGTATTTTTTGGATCATTGTCATGTTGAAAAAGTGCCCGGCGTCTAAGGGCATGGAGTGATGCATGCCCTTAGACCATCAATTAAACGCAGCTCCCTGACCCCAGCAGCACTCATGCAGCCCCACAGAAGGACACTGCTACTACCATGTTTCACTGTAGGCACTATGCATTTTTCTTTGTACTCCTCACCTTTGCATACATATTACCATACAGTTTTGAAGCCATCAGTTCCAAAATCATTTATCAGAAGATGCTCCTGTCGAGGTGTTTACTGCCGTAGATGGCCTGGATGTCCCTGTGAGATGATTGCATTTCCATTTTTGTTAAATTTTTGCATTAGTTTTGCTACAGTATTCTGACTGATAAGTAATGCTTTGCTGATCTTGTGTAAATAAATTATTGTCCTTCTCAGATCTTGTGACATTTCTTTTGCATGTTGACAGCATGAAATGGGAAGGGGTATTCTTTGTTAAGTGATACCCTTTTGTAATCAACTGTTTGCTTAACTTTTGAATTAATAATTAGATTAACCTTTAGTGGAATTCTTGTTAATTAGGATTTTGTTGTCTAAAATGTAGGTGTTTTCATAAGACTTTCATTGGGGTGTATTCATTTTTGTACCTTGGTCATGAATTAATTTGTTAGGAAAAATACTTTTTGCCATGTGCAAATTAACAAATCTTGTTTGCAGTGGCCCACATTTGTGGAACTAATTTTTAATATACTGTCCCATAGAAACAGCTGATTCTGAGCGGAAAGTAAAGGTTTTCTGAGAAATCTGTTGGGGTGTGCTCATTTATGCTGAACACCAATGCCATATGTGGTTAGTGTTCCTTAAGTCATTCTGATAATGCTACTGATTCTAAAACGTGTATTAAGAGTTTTTGAGGGATTTAGTGCATTTTGCATAATGAGAACTTTGAACGTTTTGAAAAAGTGTAATCAGTATTAACTGATATCAACTATAAAAATATGTAATAAGCAAATATATTACTGTAATTAACATTGGTGCATTTTTACTCAGCTGGTGTATTTTAACAAACAGCTAGAGAAGTAGAAGTCCTGACATGTTGTAGACCTTCTGATTATCACTGAATGAGAAAAGGAAGACATCAGTTTAAGATCTCACAACTGTTCTTCAAAAGCTCTGTACTGGAAGAGTTTATTCCCATCATCATCCTCTGTGTGTGAGACCCAGCTTGGTTTAAAACTGCTTAATACTGTAATGAAAGAGAAAAGGGCAGAAAGTTCAAATTTAACCAGATTTTTCATTGTCATTGTCACGCAATACAAAAGACAGTGGAACCTCGGATTGCGAGTAACGTGGTTTACGAGTGTTCCGCAAACCGAGCAAAGATTTTTAATACATTTTAAATTGAACACCGAGCGTCACTCTCTCACCTCCCCCGTCTTCCCCCCCACGGCTTCGCAAACACACAGAAACTCTGCTCATCTCTTATGCGTGTGCGCATAATTTGACACCGACACACATACGCACAGACGATCTTTCGCCTTTTCACCCCCCCCCCCTTCTTTTCAAAGGTAAGGTGCTGGTTCATTTGTTTGATTCCCTTAATATGCGCTCACGCCAGGTCACAGAGATTTCTTTTTTCCCTGTTAAAACGGTGTTTCCGTTGTGTGTGTGTGTTTGTTGTGAAACTTAAAAAGTGATTCCTTTAGTATGCGCTCATGCCAGTGTCAGAGATTTATTTTTTCTCTGTTAAAACAGTGTTTCCGTGTTTGTGTGTGTCCGTTTGTTGTGAAGCTTAGTTGATTCTGTTAGTATGCACTCATGCCAGTCTCGCTTTTTTCCATTAAAACGGTGTTTCCGCTGTGTTTTTGCGTTTGTTGTGAAACTTAAAAAGTGAATCCGTTAATATGCACTCATGCCAGTCTCAGAATTTTTTTTTCCTGTTAAAACGGTGTTTCCATTGTGTGTGTGTGTGTGTGTGTGTGTGTTTGTTGTGAATCTTAAAAAGCGCGGTGGGGAGAGGGATGAGGAGTGTTACTGTGTAAAACGAGGCGAGGGAAGGGGCTAATTCCACACACACACACACACACACACACACACACACACACGGCGCCTGCGCGCACCAATGGAAACACTTATCTGTCAGGATTTATTTGTACTTTTTTTAAAGGTAAAGTGCAGATTAATTTGTTTCATATTTTAATTTTATAGATTGTATTAATTATTTTTATGTATTTATTTTGGTACAAACAAATGATTTGAGTTTTCATTATTTCTTATGGGAAATGATGGTTTGGTTTACGAGTGTTTTGGAACACGAGCCCACTTCCAGAACGAATTATGCTCGTAATCCAAGGTTCCACTGTAATAGACTCAAGTGCAGAAAATACAAAATTTTTAAATTATGTACAAATTATGTAAAATTATTATTTATGGATGAAACACACTGTGGCCTGATACAGTCACCAGGTTTATTACTGTACATACACATTAAGATACAGGAACCCCTCGCTGGTTCGATCCCTAAGTAATACTGTAGCCTTTTGCAGCTGAGGGCCTAGAAAGACCAAAATTGGCCGAGCTGTCTCAGCGGGTTGGGATGGAAGGCACTTAGTGCTCTCATATTGATTACAGCTCTACAACCAGACCAGTCAGGGGTGTCTGTGAGCTCACGCAAGAAAGAGGAGCTGATGGCACTGTCCTCTGAGTGTGTCACTCTGTCCTCAATGGTGTGTGAGCAAGCAGTTAAAAAAATATGTGGTCGGTGACATCACGTGGTTCAGAGGAAAAACTTGAAAGTCTGCGGCCCGCCTGACTGTGTGGTCATAGTAGCCTTAATGAAGCACTAAAAACTAAAAATTAAGAATAGATTTTTAGTTAAATGAAATGGTTCACATATGAACCAGAGGCCACGCTCCCACATCTGCCTCTCCTCTATTCCTTTCCCCTACATCAGAGAGTCTCCTTAAGCTCCGTATAGCTATTTTTATATTTTAGTGCTTTATTTTTTTGGTATAATTAAGTGTATATATACACACACTTTGGTCAATATTTTGTGATATAAACAAAATAAATCAAAAGTTAAATATAGTTCATAGTAATGGAGAACGGATTAATTCTATTAACATGTATTTACCTATGTAAAAAACTGAATTGATCCTATCAAATATGGTTACAGTGTGTGTGTGTGTGTGTGTGTGTGACTCACTGTAGTTTCTCTAGTCTACAGTGTGGATCCTTCAGGAGATCAGAAAGCAGGTTCACTTCTGATTCTCCTGGTTGATTGTAGTTCAGATTCAGCTCTCTCATGTGTGATGAGGGGTTCGACCTCAGAGCTGAAACCAGAGCAGCACAACCTTCACCTGTAATACTGCAGTGTTGCAGCCTGTAGAAAAAGCAACAATTATAGATCAACATACACACACACAAATGTACCTTTACTCATACATTCTGATAGTGTTGCATATGTTCTGTGTCTGTTAGTCCCAGTCTATCTTAAATATTTATGTCCTCATGTTGCTTACGGTTTTGATCCTGTGCCTCTTTTTCAGATTCCTGCTCCTGCCACATAAAACAGGTAAATGTCAGGAGATCAGCAAATAAAATCAACAGGGATGGTATTTGCTGATCACCTGAAATGTACCTATTTTAAATTTTTAAACATAGATTTCCTTTTCATTTATTTGCTTCAAATAAATCCTGTCTAACTGCACTTGCCTCCTCTAGTGTGTTTCCTCACAAATAGGAGCTTTCTTGAGGAGGTATTGCACACGTTGACCTGACCACTGGTTTCTTATTTTAACTATCTCTGTGGTGATTTTGGGGTAGAAATATACTTGCATTCAACTACATCTACACACACAAGATGGCTGTCTCTGGCTATTTTTGACTTTTTTTTTTTTTTTTTGCTGGACTACCACGCTGACGCGGATCTCACAGCTTTGAACTCGCGCTTCTGCTCTCTCTACCATGTCTGGATAGAGTCTCTGCTTAGAAGTTCCACTCTTTAAAACATCAAAGGCCCTTACGGCTTGTAACCATGTCAACAACTTCCTCATGCGGGCCTCTTTATCAGTGTGCCTCTCGCCTGTGTTTGGATCCATCTTTCCAAGCCCCACAGTGCCTTCTGATAGAATAACTTGACCATCGCGATGGACGGAGCAGATTTTGACAGGATGAGGCTGGACATGGATGATTCAGGGCACCCTCCTTGGGAAACACCTAGAAGAGCTACTCACCATGGACAGGACACAGGACTCTGGGAAGTTAAGGGGAGGCGGCGTGTATTTAATGGTGAACAATACCTGGTGCTACAGCTCAAGTGTTGTTTGTCTCACACGCTCCTGCACACCCATCCTGGAAATATTGACCATCAAATGTTGTCATTTTTATCTTCCTCTGGAATGTACATTGGTCAGAGTCGTTTATATTCCACCAAAAGCGGACGCGGTGACTGTCGTATGCGAGCTGCATAAGGCACTCACACAGCACCAAATGCAACACCGGGACGCTGCGCTTATTGTGGCAGGGGACTTTAACAACACCAACTTCAAACATGCAGGGCCAAACTTTTATCAGCATATCACCTGCCCCAACAGTGGTGAAAGGACACAGGTTAATTGTTGTACAACAGTCAAGGACAGCTACAAGGCACAATCTCGCCCCCTTTTTGGAAATGGCCGCCATCTTCCTCATGCCAAAATACAAACAAAGATGGGCCTCCGAGTGGCGCAGTGGTAAAGTGCTCGCCCTATCATCTGGAGATTGCGAGTTCGATCCCCGGGTGATGCTGTTACCTCTCGCAGCCAGAGGCCTAGAGAGAGCTGATTGGCTGAGCTCCCACATTAATCACAGCTCTACAACCAATCAGCGGCGTCCATGAGCTCACGCAAGCGGAAGGAGCGGATAGCGCTGTCCTCCGAGTGTGTTATGCCAGCCCCCAACGGTGCGTGAGCGAGCGGTTCAAAAAGATGCGGTCGGTTGGCGTCACACGGTGGCCGCTCTACAGGACGCATTCCATGACAGAGACTGGGACATGTTCTGAAACAGCTCTGATGACATCCGTGTTTACGGAAGCTGTGATTCATCGGGAAACTAGCGGATGATACCGTACAAAAGTGAGCATGAGAACGTTTTCCAATCAGAAACCGTGGGTGGATATAACCATGGCTAACCACACACGAAGCTCTGAGATCTTGCACCGCTGCCTATAATGCAGGGCTTCCATCGGGTGACATGAACCCATACAAGGCTACATCATACAACATCTGGAAAGTGGTGAAGGAGGCAAAGCAGCGCTATTGGAGAAAACTAGGGTCACAGCTCCAACAGAGTCAGGAAGACACTGCCAGCACCGGAAATGCGTTCATCATCTCCTAGCATGATGTGAACACTCTCCAGAAAGCAGCAGGACTAGGTGGCATCTCAGGTCAAGTCTGCATAGACCAGCTAGCACCTGTGTTCAGAGAAATATTCAACATCTCCTTATCCCAGTTGGTAATCCTCATCACTGTTCCTGTCCCAAAGAAACCCCATCCTGCATCCCTCTACGATTATCGCCCTGTAGCCTTCACCTCCTTAGTGATGAAGTGCTTTAAGTGGCTGATCTCTTCACTACCTGACACACTGGATCCATTACAGTTTGCATACCATCCAAACCACTCTACAGAGGATGCCATCTCTCATCTCCTCCATCACCCACCTGGACACTAGAAGGGGGAATTATGTTAAAATGCTCTTTGTCGACAACAGCACTCCAACACCAGCATTTAATATCCTCCACACTCACCACCAAGCTGGAGCACCTGGGACTCAAAGAGCAATCTCCTTCTAAATGTCAGCAAGACAAAGGAGTTAATAGTGGACTTCAGTACAAACCAGCAGAGGAACTACCAGACCCCTGTCACCAACAGGAGCCCAGTGGAGAGAGCAGACAGCTTCAGATACCTCGGTGTTCACATCACGCAAGACCTGTCAGGGTCCTGTCCACCTAAGATGCTTGAGAGAATTCAGACTGCCATCCAGGGTCTGAGGAATTTCTACTCCTGCACCATAGAGCACATCCTGATGGGAAACATTATGACCTGGTTCGGAAACAGCACCATGCAGGACAGACGAGCTCTACAAATGGTGGTGCGATCAGCTGAATGCATTATCTGCACCGAGTTCACTGACCTGGGAGGACCTCAGCCACATAAGTCACTTTCAATAAGATACTTTCATGCATATTTGAACGCTTTTTATTCATTCATTTATTTCCTATTAGTAATCTTAATTTGTTAAGGTCATGGGTGGTCCATTAAGCATTTCACTGTATATTGTACGGTGTATGACTGTGTATGACAAATAAAATTTATAATTGAATTTGAAATATCAGTAAGGGATTGTTACCCTTTACCGCTCATGGCTACTGCATTTAAGCTTCTCAGAGGAGCCGACATCTCCTCCAAGATTTCTTAAATTCCTTTGTGTGTGTCTATTTGAAAGATATTCTGATTTTCTCTTCTGGCTTGAAGGAGCACCGTCACCACATTCATCAAGTTTTACAGAGACTCTTAGAGAAGAGCTTGTACATCAGAAAAGTGTGAATTTCACTCAACATCCACCATGTTCCTGGGTTATGTTATCTCCAACTTGAAGCTGGAGATGGAACTAGCAAAGATTCAGACAGTCTTCAACTGGCATACCCCAGTCTTGTGACGAGACCTCCAATGGTTCCTAGGCCACCCTAATCTCTCTGACTTCCTCCAGAACACTTTTTTTTTTTGGAACAAGGGAGCAGAGAGAGCATTTGCCTACCTCAATAAAGGCGGCCATCCTCACCATTCCTGACCCACCCCATCAGTTTGTGGTAGAGGGTGATGCTTCCAACATGACCGTTAGACTATCCTTTCCCAAAGATCCGCACGGGATAACAAACTGCACACCTGCTTATTCTTTTCCTGTCGCCTATCCCTGGCCGAGAGGAACAATGACGTGGGTGACCAAGAGATTCTGGCTATGACGTTAGCTCCCATTCCTAGTATGGACCGATCACAGGAATCTCGAGTATCTACATACTGCCAAAAGACTCAGTGCCCATCGAGTATGATATTTTTATCTATATTTAACTACATCCTGTCCTACCGACCAGGCTCTAAAACGCTAAACCAGACACGCTCTCTCGTCAGTTCACCTCTCCCCAAGATCCCATGCTATGCAACACTATCCTGCCATCTCGCTGTCTAATCATGGATGTGGCACTAGACACAGAGATAAAGTCAACAGGAGTTGACCCAGGAGCCTGGACAAAGTAATGATCCCACCGAATCGCCTCTTCATTCTTCTTTGTCTATGATCATAGGTCTTGGAATGGAGCCATGGATCCCAGCTATGCTGCCACCCAGGTTATGCCTGGACCAATTTTGTCATTCAGCAACATTTCTGGTGGCCAACGTTGAAGGAGGACATGTCCAGATTTGTGGTAACATGCGACATCTGCACCTGCTGTAAACATGACAACCGACCCCCTACCGGCCTACTCAGACCCTTACCTGTGCCTTACCATCCTTGGTCTCATTTCTGTCTAGACTTTGTAACAGGTCTACACTCATATGGCGGAAACATCTGTACCATGACCATCGTAGACAGCTTTTCCAAATCCATTCCCCCTGTTCCGCTCCCCAAGCTTCTCTACTCCAAGAAGACAGCAGAGCAACTAATACTCCACATGTTCATGTTCACGCCTGCAAATTTTCCTATGCATCTCGCCTATGTTTGGCTCCATCTCTACAAGCCCCACGGTGTGTTCTGACAGGCCCAGCCGCCACTCAAATCATACTTTTTTTCTTTAATGTCTGTTGCATGTATAAAAACCCCCTAATGTGCTTTACAAACTTCCTTCCTTGGCCTACTATTACTACTGCTGCTGAAACTGCTGTATAATTGCATTTTTTTGCATTCCTGCAAAGTAACAAGAAGTAATTTTAAAAAGTTGTGGTCAAAGAAACTATACCATAACTATATAAACATATTGTACATAACTATAACTATACAAACTACAAGTTTGAGAGTGCTTCTCATGTCCAGTCTAATCTGAGCAAACTCATTAATTCAGTTTTTAAATATTTATTATTGTAAAAAAGCTGTTATACCCTGCCTGGCTCTATGTGGAAAAATAATTTCCACCTTAATCTAATAACATGAACAGCCTGTTTAAAATCATGCCACAGTTAAGTCCAGATTTTGACTAGGCCACTCAAAACATGTTGCTAAAACATGTTTTAATTATCCCAAAGGCTTGTGGCAAATATTCTGTGGAATGATGAGATAAAAGTTTTCTCTTTTAAATGTGTGTGTACCCCATTACATCTGGAATAAAACTAACAAAAACTAACAAACCTTACCCAGTCTCAGTTTTTTGTTGAATCATGAACATTGGCCTTATTTGAGACAATTAATGCTTGCAGTTATTTAGATGTTGTTCTGGGTTCTTTTATGAACTCCTGGATGAGTCACTATTGTACTCCTGGAGTAATTTTAGTAGGCTGGCCACTCCTAGAAAGGTTCACCACTGTTTTCTTTATTTGTAGATAATGGCTTCTACGGTGGTTCACTGAAGTCCCAAAGCCTTAGAAATTTTACATCAATTACTTTGTTTCTCAGATGTTTCTCAGATTTTTTTTATTGTGTTGCTTTTGTTTATATCTTTTAGCATGCATTACTGCCAGAGCTGTTGAATCAACATATTACTTTAACAGAAACTGTCTGACAAAGTGAAGCATGCTAAAAGTTCTAAATAAATTCCTCCCTTAATAAATGAAATACTCTTTAAAAAATAATAATTTTGCTTTACACTGGTTATCTTTGTATAATATTAGAATTTTTTGATGATCTTAATCATTTAGATGTAAAAAAAAAAACGGGAAGTGGAAATACTTTGTCATGGTACTGTACGTTAAAATAGCTATTCAATTCATACAATTGCTCCTTAAAGCCTGACCTGCCAAGATGCTGCCTGTTTCTTCAACATTTACTCTACATGTTTACACCAAGTAAGCCACAATCACTGGGTTGGATTAGCAGCTAAGCTAATTGACATTGGTTGGAACTGCTTCACTTGCTTTTACTGGATAATTATGTGAATTAGGATTTATTTTTTATCTGTATACATTTGAGCCTGTCCCTGACCTTCCCTTAATCTCTGGAATTATATGTTGGTTTTTGGATCGGAAAATGATCTGTTGTGTTTGTTATGAGCTACTGAGACTGAGGCTTACCTGAGTTCGATGATAATTAAACTGCTTTGACATTTGTTTTTTGTATTGCTAGCAAAACCCAGCTCCACTGATCTACAGATTGGTCACCTGATTTTTCAGTAAAGGATAATCCTTCAACTAAACCGAAGTCAAAAGCAGCCTTTACAAAACTGCCTCTAAAGCCTATATATCCTGTAAGTTCCTTCATGTTTGATGCCTAAGAGTTGTGTACATCAACCTAGTCATCAACTAGTCATTACGCCACTGTCTTTGTGCAAGACTTTTTTAAATCTCTCCCTCCTGTGCTAACCACTGAGGGCAATCACAAAATTTCACTCTCTCTAAGTTTGATATCGCTGCCTTTAACTCTTTCAACATCACACTCAAACTCTATTTTTCCACATTCTTTCCTGCACGCACTTTCCTGTAGTCACTGACTTACTGTGTTAGAGGCTAGACGAGGAACAGTACCAGCCAATCAAACGTTGGGGGGTGTACAAGCTGATTACCAAATTCTGACTGGCTCCTTTTGATTCTCTGTGTCCCCTCAATGTGCATACATCAAACCATTACACTTCCTTCTGTTGTGTTTATCATCGTATGTGTTTATATCATTATTTTTATGCACAGCAAATATCTCACATGCGTGCACACACTAAAAACTAAAATATATGCTATTGTCTCAGGAAGGACAGACATGTACAATACTAACTGAGATATAACTTGCTGTATAAGTTTAAACTTGATGCATTAAATCTTGCTGTTACACAAAGACTATAAGAACAGATATTGTTACACAATTATAATAAGAGTATGTTAAGATAGCCTTTGGCAACAATAAATTCTACACTGTAAACTATGTATTTTAATTTCAGAAGATTTAACAAACAATATGAGATCCCTTATGCTGACAATAATAATAATAATAATAATAATAATAATAATATAAACTAATGCATGTAATGAAGTATTATAGTTTGCTGAGTGTCCAAAGTGTACAGGCGCTATTTATTAATTATTTGTATTTATTATTGTCAATGTATTAACAGCTTATTCACTTCAAGGGATTTAATTCAAGAAAGTATTCATGAGTATCCTGAATATGAACATAAATTTCCTGAGTAGACACTACTTTTTCAAACTTGAGTGCAATAAATGTGTTCTTCTCTCTCTCTCTCTCTCTCTCTCTCTCTCTCTCTCTCTAGATGCACTGTGTTGTTTGGATATTGTGGATTTAGAAAATCTTGCCCATTATCAATCTAAATTAATCAACTGCAGGGTAGGAGCTTGTTAAACCGTGTATGTGAGATTTTACTGAGAGACAGCAGATAACTACTGGGGCACATGCTGCAGTAAAAGGGGTCTAGTGATGCCTGTGATAATGACAATCAGATAAACAGAATGTCAAAGTGATGATCTGACCTCAGTGTCTCCAGTGTACAGTGTGGATTCTCCAGTCCAGCAGAGAGCAGCTTCACTCCTGAATCCTGCAGGTTATTGTAACTCAGGTCCAATTCACTCAGACTGGAGGAGTTTGAGCTGAGAACTGAGGACAGATCTCTACAGCTTTCCTCTGTGAGATCACACACACACAGTCTGGGAAAGAAATGTCAAGTAGTCAAGTAGGCTTTTATTGTCATTCCAACAATATACAGTTAGTACACAGTGAAACGAAACAACGTTCCTCCAGGACCAGGGTGCTACATACATGTAACAACATAAATTTTACATTTTTAAGTTACTCTAAAAAAAGAACTATCAATATCTATACAAAAATAGACAAAGTGCACGTGCAAATGTGCAAACAAAGTGGTACATGACAGACACAACAATGTAAGACATAACAGTACTTTTTTGATAAAGGATGAATTGAGGTAGTGGGAAGAGCAGCAGTAAACAGTTTACAATTTTGACAGAAGTATTGTGTGCAAATAGCAATAAATACTGTGCAAAAAATTGCGAGGAGCAGCACAGGTAGGTAGGTATGAGCAGATGAGATGGGTGTGCATCAGTGTGATTGTGCATGTGTGTTTATCAGTTCAGTCCAGATGTTATTTAGTTCGTCTGAGTGATTTGTGTGTGCGTGCGTGCGTGCGTGCGTGCGTGTGTGTGTGTGCGTGTGTGTGTATCAGTCCAGTCCCTTTGTGTTTAGGAGACGGATGGCTTGCGGATAAAAACTGTTTCTCAGTCTGGATGTGAGTGCCCGAATGCTTCTGTACCTTTTTCCAGATGGCAGGAGGGTGAAGAGTGTGTGTGAGGGGTGTAAAGGTCTTCGATAGAGGGGAGAGAGACCCCGATGATCTTCTCAGCTGTCCTCACTATCTGCTGTAGGGTCTTGCGGTCTGACATGGTACAATTCCCAAACCAGACAGTGATGCAGCTGCTCAGGATGCTCTATAGAAGGTGGTGAGGATCGGTGGTGGAAGCTGCGTCTTTCTCAGCCTTCTCAGGAAGAAAAGACGTTGTTGGGCTTTCTTATGCAGAGAGCTGGTGATGAGGGACCAGGAGAGGTTCTCCTCCAGGTGGATGCCCAGGAATTTTGTGCTCTTGACGATCTCCACAGAAGAGCCGTCGATGCTGAGCGGAGAGTGTTCGCTCCGAGTCCTCCTAAAGTCAACACCCATCTCTTTTGTCTTTTCGACGTTCAGAGCCAGGTTGTTGTCTTTACACCAGTCCGTTAGCCTCTGCACTTCCTCTCTGTACGCCGACTCGTCATTCTTGCTGATGAGACCCACCACGATCGTGTCATCAGCGAACTTGATGATATGATTGGAGCTGTGTGTCGCTACACAATCATGAGTCAGCAGTGTGAACAGCAGGGGGCTGAGCATGCAGCCCTGGGGGGCCCCAGTACTCAGTGTGGTGGTGCTGGAGGTGTAGCTCCCGATCCGCACTGCTTGAGGTCTTTTGGTCAGAAAGTCTAGGATCCAGTTGCAGAGGGAGGTGTTGTGTGGTGGAGATGGCATCGTCCGTTGAACGGTTTGGACGATACGCGAACTGCAGGGGGTCCATTGAGGGGGGCAGCAGGGTCTTGATGTGTCTCATGACAAGCCGTTCGAAGCACTTCATGATGATGGGTGTGAGTGCAACAGGGCGGTAGTCATTGAGACAGGACACAGAAGACTTCTTCGGCACGGGGACGATGGTGGTAGACTTGAAACATGTGGAAACGACGGTGCTGCTCAGAGAGATGTTGAATATGTCGGTGAGAACACCTGCCAGCTGTTCTGCACATTCTCTGAGCACTCTGCCTGTGATGTTGTCTGGTCCAGCAGCTTTACGTGGGTTGACTCTGCGTAGAGTTTTCCTCACATCAGCCGTGGTGAGACACAGCACCTGGTCGTTCGGCGGAGGGATAGTCTTCCTCGGCGTCACGCCGTTCTGCATGTCGAACCGTGCGTAGAAGTTATTCAGCGCATCTGGAAGTGAGCCGTCACTGTCACAGGAAGGTGATGAAGTCCTGTAGTTGGTGATGGCTTGTATACCCTGCCACATGCGCCGTGTGTCACCACTGTCCCTGAAGTGATTGTGGATTCTCTGGGCGTGTGCGCGCTTCGCCTCTCTGATGGCCCGGGGCAGTTTGACCCTTGCTGTTCTTAGGGCCGCCTTGTCCCCCGCTTTGAAGGCAGAGTCTCTGGTTTTCAGTAGTGCTCGCACCTCCGCAGTAATCCATGGTTTCTGGTTGGGTCGTGAGATGATGTTCTTGGAGACAGTGACGTCATCGGTGCACTTGTTAATGTAGCTGGTCACTGATGACGTGTACTCCTCCAAGTCGGTGTAGTCGCCGTAAGTTGCAGCCTCCCTAAACATGTTCCAGTCAGTGTTCTCGAAACAGTCCTGAAGAGCAGAGATGGCTCCTGCTGGCCAGGTTTTCACCTGCTTCAGAACCGGTTTTGAACGCCTGACGAGTGGTCTGTATGCTGGAATTAGCATAACAGAGATGTGGTCTGAGTAGCCGAGGTGGGGGCGGGGCTCTGCCCGATATGCGCCGGGGATGTTTGTGTAAACAAGATCCAGCGTGTTTTCTCCTCTTGTTGCAAAGTCCACATACTGATGGAATTTAGGAAGCACTGACTTGAGATTTGCATGGTTGAAATCTCCAGCAACAATAAACAGTCCGTCCGGGTGTGTGTTCTGCAGATTACTGATCTTAGCATACAGTTCCCATAGCGCTTCCTTAGCATTAGCGCTAGGTGGAATGTACACTCCGATAATGAAAACAGTGGTGAATTCCCGTGGTAAATAAAAAGGTCTACATCTAACAGTCACAATCTCCACCAGCGATGAGCAAAAGCTAGAAACTAGCACAGAGTTCTTACACCATTTCGTGTTGATGTAGACACACAAGCCGCCGCCGCGAGTCTTACCGCACAGAGCTGCGTTTCTGTCGGCGCGAAACGAGGCTAGTCCGTCTAGCTGAATGCTGGTGTCTGGAACTCTGTCGCTGAGCCATGTCTCCGTGAAAACAAACACACAGCAGTCCCTAACCTCCCTCTGTGTAGCCTGTTGCAGTCGGATGTAGTCCAGTTTATTTTCCAGGGAGCAGACGTTAGATAAGATGATGGACGGAAGAGCCGGCCGGCTAGGATTTGTTTTTAGCCTAGCACAGACTCCCGCCCGCTTGCCGCGCTTCCGCTTCCTCGCGCACCGCTTACGATGTCCCCTCCTCCGGCCACGGGCATCAGGCAACGCCGAGGACTGGAGGCCTGGTTCCCGAAGCAAGCCGAGGTCGCGTAGCTTCTCCCGCAGCTCATCTTGAATGAAATATGCCGGTTTATTGAGTTGCAAAAGTTTCTGGCGGTGGTAAGTATGAGCACCGTTTGTGCCGGTGTCCATAAACTTTGCAAAATAAAAACGCTACGACACGACATAAACAATGTAGCACCATTTTGGCTCCGGAGTGGCCGCTGCGTGCTACTGCCGCGCCGCCATCTTGGCTCCATCATTGAGCCAAGACCCAGTAAAAAAGTGTGTGCGTGTAAAACATATTTGATTCTTCCACATGTTCCTCTCTCTTTCTACCCTCTCTTTTTTTTGGATTCCATTTTTGTTCTTTCCCTTTGACTCCACCCCTCACAAAGCCCTTTACTTTGCTGTCTTCCCCACTCTCATTGATCACTCAAGTTTGTTGACGGTGAGGTGATTGGTTGCTTTACATCTCAGTTCCCCCTCATGTCTGTGTTTCCTTCTGGCTCTCCCTTTTAGTTATGCTGTTATATTTATTCCTGCCGGAGTCCCTACTTGCACTCTACACTAAATATACAGGGTGGGCCATTTATATGGATACACCTTAATAAAATGGGAATGGTTGGTGATATTAATGTCCTGTTTTCTGGCACATTAGTATATGTGAGGGGGCAAACTTTTCAAGATGGGTGGTGACCATGGTGGCCATTTGGAATTCGGCCATCTTGGATCCAACTTTTGTTTTTTCAATAGGAAGAGGGTTATGTGATACATCAAACTTATTGGGAATTTCACAAGAAAAACAATGGTGTGCTTGGTTTTAACGTAACTTTATTCTTTCATGAGTTATTTACAAGTTTCTGACCACTTCTAAAATGTGTTCAATGTGCTGCCCACTGTGATGGATTGTCAATGCAACTCTCTTCTCCCACTCTTCACACACTGATAGCAACACCGCAGGAGAAATGCCAGCACAGGCTTCCAGTATCCGTAGTTTCAGGTGCTGCACATCTCGTATCTTCACACCATAGACAATAGCCTTCAGATGACCACAAAAATAAAAGTCTAAGGGGGTCAGATTGGGAGACCTTGGGGGCCATTCTGCTATGGACAGATGAGACAAAAATGGAACTTTATGCCAAGGCACATCAGCTCTATGTTCACAGACGGAAAAATTAAGCATATCAAGAAAAGAACACTGTCCCTACTGTGAAACATGGAGGAGGCTCTGTTATGTTCTGGGGCTGCTTTGCTGCATCTGGCACAGGGTGTCTTGAATCTGTGCAGGGTACAATGAAATCTCAAGACTATTAAGGGATTCTAGAGAGAAATGTGCTGGCCAGTGTCAGAAAGCTGGGTCTCAGTCGCAGGTCATGGGTCTTGCAACAGGACAATGACCCAAAACACAGCTAAAAACACCCAAGAATAGGAAGAGGAAAACACCCGCAGAGAGGTGCAGAAGTCTCATTGACAGTTACAGGAATCGTTTGATTGCAGTGATTGCCTCAAAAGGATGTGCAACAAACCATTAAGTTAGGGGTACCATCATTTTTGTCCAGGCCTGTTCCATGAGTTCATTTTTTAAAATAATTTTGTTGAAGTATGGTTGAAAAGCAATGTCTGACTTTCATTGGTTAACATTCATAGAATTCTTATTTATTATTACTTTTGTCAGATTAAAGTTATTTCTGTGACCATTGTGAGTTTTTCTTTCATTGACCGAAGAGTACCAACAATTTTGTCCACGTGTGTATCTGACCATTTTGATTCATCCACATTCACATTCCATACAAACTTAAATAATTCTTTTGATTGTGTAAAGCTGCTTTGCAACAATGACGATTGTTAAAAAGCGCTATACAAATAAAATGGAATTTAATTTAATTGAATAATTATGGAGATCTTTCAAACTCATTCTTAAAAAAAGACATTTATTTTCCCACTAAAACTGTACCAAGTAAGCCACTATCTCTGAGTTGGATTAGCGGCAAATTGACATTGTTTGGAAATGCTTCATTACATGTTGGCATATTGCCTTATCCAGTGCGACTTACATTTTTATCTCATTATATATCTGAGCAGTTGAGGGCCTTGCTCAAGGGTCCAACAGTGGCTACTTGGTGGGTTTGAACCTGGGACCTTCCAAAATGTAGTCCAATGCCTTAACCACTGAGCTTCACTTACTGTTGCTGGGTAATTATGTGTATTAGGAATTGTCTTGAAAAAATTACATGTTGGTTTTTGGATGTGTAAAATGATATATTGTGTCTGCTATACTTATGAGTTACTGAGACTGAGGTTTACCTTCCTGAGTTCAATTAACTGATTCTGTGAATGCCTTGGATAATTAAACTGCTCTGACCTTGTTTTTAGTAGTGCTAGGAATTAGCCTTTAGTGTTATCTTTAGCCTTTAACTAAATGCAAGTCAAAATCATACTGTTTTTCCACATTCTCTCTCTCTCCTTCCAGATTCCATTTCTGTACTTTGTCTAGACCCCTCACAGGGTCCTTCACAAATTGGAGCTTTTACAAACTCATTCATAAAAGAAGCAGATTAATTTTTCAATCAAAACTGTATTGCATTACAGTAGGTAGTCAACAGGAATGCCTATTACCCTCGTGCTTTCCACCGCGGCAAAACGAAAGCGGCCAAAATAAATAAGTCATATTTCAAAGTCATAAGTGAAATGACCGCCAGGTGGCGCAAAGTGACATTTTTCTTCTCCACAGTTTTTAAATATATTAGAGCTTAAATCATAAAAAAGTCATAACAATATGTTGTATCGAAGCAAAACTACAGTGATGGTACTTTGTACAAAAAACATGAAAAATCAGAACCAGAGCTATCGATATTTACTTATAAATAATGAGTTTTAAAAAACATTATTTAAATGTTGTTTAGAAAGAAGATATATATAAAATGCTGTGTTGTTTCTGTAAACACATTATTGGGTTGTTTATTCTGGGTTAAAATTCTGGATTATTTCGGGCATTTTAAACACATTGTTGTGTTGCTCATCCTGGGTCAAATGAGATGTAGTGATCATTTACAAATGAACACCTGGTTGAGTTGTTTTGACTGAACAACTGGGTTATTCAATATTTTCTGGTTTCTCCAAACAGTAGCCTGCAAAATGTTATAAATATTTCTATAATATTTGTAATATTTGTTGTGTCACAAAGAGTAATTTTGTTCAAGCGAGAATGCATGTGTACAGCTCAACACCTCTAAAAATAGCGTCTTCGGAGACGACTACGATTTCGAAGATTTGAGCTCCAAGAAATCCCCCGCAGCTCTGCATTCATGTACTGCCCAATGCAGCCTCATCTCAGAAAGAACTTCTGAAAACTGTTGCTGGCTGTGATGTCTCTGTAATTGTTAAAATATTGGATGTATTTTATTTTGGGTGTTTCTAACTGGCATTCTTTGGTATAATATGGTTATGGTATAATATATTGCGGCTGTGTGACGCATCCTGTACTCTGCGTTCCAGACTCTTTGGTGGAGGCTTTTGATGTTTGTTTTAAAGGTTTTCTTGTCTTTGATGATAACTAAACAAGTCAGTGTCTTCTCACCTGGGAGTTTCTCCAGCATACTGTATATCAAATTGATGGACATGAGTCCTCATCTGTTAATTTTTTTTAAGTAAATAAAATAGTAAAAGTAGTTAAAATAGTTAAATAAATAGTTTAACGGCTTAAATAATTAAAATAAATAGTTAAAATATTAAGATCAGGGGAATGTTTGATGTCATGTGGGCATTAGATTACAAGATTTATATTGAAAACCTCTAAATAAAAAGTGGTAATTTCATTCAGAGAAACTAAAATGCACCCCTCCCCACTTTAAGACCCTCTCGGATCTGAAGCCTTTCTGAAGACCTGCAGTGCTTCATGTCTCCTTGAAAACAAAGACGCAGCAGTCTTGAAACTCATGCTTTCTAGTCTGCTGGAGTCAGGTGTCCAGGGAGAGGACATTGAATATAATAATGCATACAAGAGAGGCCAGCTATGGTTTTTAGCCTAGCATAGACTCCAGCCCAAAAACAGGACGTTAATATCACCAACCATTCCCATTTTATTAAGGTGTATCCATATAAATGACCCACCCTGTATAATAATGATAATAAAATATGAGTTGAATTTGAGATTGTGTCATTAGCCCCAGTAAATGGAGTCTATCGATGCCCATGTGGATGACAATCAGTTAAACAGAATGTGAAAGTGATGATCTGACCTCAGTATCTCCAGTGTACAGTGTGGATTCTCCAGTCCAGCAGAGAGCAGCTTCACTCCTGAATCCTGCAGTTTATTATTACTCAGGTCCAGTTCTCTCAGACTGGAGGACTTTAAGCTGATAACCGGAGACAGAATTCTACAGCTTTCATCTGTGAGATTACACCAAGACAGCCTGAGAGAGATGATGATACACATTACATTAAACACCTTTCGCATTATACTGAACTGTCGACTCAACAGAACACAGATAAAGCAGAGATTGATTTATGGTCATTCTATCTGATATCATTTCCATATTTTTTAATGTAAAGTTGCTTTGCGACAGTAACAATTATTAAAAGTGCTATATAAATAAAATAAAATTTAGTTGAATTTAAGATCTCTCAAATGAGGATGGGTTCCCTGTTGAGTCTGCTTGGTCTCAACGTTTCTTCCTGTTGTCATCGCACAGAGATTTTCCTTGCCACTGTTGCCCCCTGCTTGCTCTTTAGGACAAACTATAACTATAATTCACATTATTTCTATTTTCATTTTATCCATAATGTTTTATTTCTGTAAATCTGCTTTGCAACAATGATCACTGCTAAAAGTGTTTTAAAAAAGTGTTTATTTCAATACAAATATAACTGAATATTTCACAACAGTGATCTCTCTCTCTCTTTCTCTCAAACTCGCGTGAGACACGCAAACACACATTCACAGACACATGCACATGCATCAGTGCATATTGTACATACACATGTGGACACAGACGGAGAATCTTAAAAAAATAGCTAGCAAAGATTACAGTAAGCATATTATTTGTCTCTGTCACTAGATTTTATGTTGAAATCTAGAGTAGTGTCACAGATGCATATATGAATATGTATGTAATGATTAAAGGTTAATTTAGTCATTTTAAATTACAAATTATTACTGATGTTAAAGTTAAATAGAGATAATACATTATTATTTTATTTATTTTATTTATTTAACCTTTATTTGACCGGGAAAACAAGGAATATCTCATTTGAGAGAGACTTCCTGCCATGGTAGACTCACAATTACAAACACATACATGTATACTTTATTACACATTAAGATTTACACAATATACAACAGTAGCAAGAGCTGATAGTTTGGATGAAGGCCTATTGTTATTAAGATGACAGGGTTCCCCATCTTTTAGGAGCATTAATTTTAAGGAGTAAGGTTTAAGATGTAAGGATTAAGAAGTAAAAGTCTGCAGATTTAGGTTCTTGAGTGCTTTAGACATTTCATGCAGTGTGATGAGGATTAAATTAAAGACTTAATAAAAAGTTTTTAAGTGAAGACCACTTGTGACCAATATGTAGGAAAATGATCTTCAGACAGAATGATAATATTAGTTCAGCTGCCATGCTGCAGTCTCTCTCTCTCTCTCTTTCTCTCTCTCTCTCACTCTCACACACACACACAGCACAGCATGACAAGTTGGCTTGGGTTTTCTCGATATACAGTGGGTACGGAAAGTATTCAGACCCCCTTAAATTTTTCACTCTTTGTTATATTGCAGCCATTTTCTAAAATCATTTAAGTTTTAAAAATGATCATTAAAAAAAACTCATTAATATACACACAGCACCCCATATGCCTTATGCCTTAACGGACACTGCCTTATGCGAGCTGCATGAGGCACTCACACAGCACCAAACACAACACCGGGATGCTTATTGTGGCAGGGGACTTTAACAACGCCAACCTCAAACGCGCAGCGCACATCACCTGCCCAACCAGGGGCGAAAGGACGCTGGACCACTGCTACACAACAGTCAAGGATGGCTACAAGGCACAATCTCGTCCACCGTTTGGTAAATCAGACCACGCCGCCATCTTCCTCATGCCAAAATACAAACAAAGGCTCAAACAGGAAGTTCCGGTTCGTACACTGGACGGACCAATCGGTGGCCGCACTACAGGACGCACTCGATGACGCAGACTGGGACATGTTCCGAAACAGCTCCGATGACGTCAACATGTTTACGGAAGTGGTTGTGGGATTCGTCGGGAAACTAGTGGATGATACCGTACAGAAAACGACCATCAGAACGTTTCCCAATCAGAAGCCGTGGGTGGATAAAACCATCCGTGACGCTCTGAGATCTCGCACCGCTGCCAACAACGCGGGACTTGCGTCAGGGGACATGGACTTGTACAAGGCTGCGGCATATAACGTCCCGAGGGCGGCGAAAGAGGAGCGCTACGGAAGGAAACTACAGTCACAACTCCAACAGAGTGACTCTAGGAGCCTGTGGCAGAGACTAAGAACGATAACTGACTATAAAGCACCAACATCCGGTATGATGAACGCGGACATTGACTCTGGCAGACGAGCTGAACTCTTCAAAAAACTGAACACCAGGAAAGCAGCAGGACCAGACGGCATCTCAGGTAGAGTCCTCAAAGCCTGCGCAGACCAGCTTGCACCTGTGTTCACAGAGATGTTCAACATCTCTTTGTCTCAGTCGGTGATCCCTACATGCTTCAAAGAGTCCATCATTGTTCCTGTTCCGAAGAAACCACATCTTGCTTCCCTCAAAGACTATCGACCTATAGCCCTCACATCAGTGGTGATGAAGTGCTTTGAACGGCTGGTCAGAGACTTCATCATTTCTTCACTACCAGACACACTGGATCCACTTCAATTCGCTTACCGTTCAAACCTCTCTACAGATGACGCTATACCTGGAACTCAGCTCATCTCTGTGTCAGTGGATCTCTAACTTCCTAACTGGCAGACCACAGGCTGTAAGGATGGGTGGATATGTCTTAGCCTCCCTCACCACAGGGTTGTGTTCTGAGCCCTCTACTGTACTCTCTGTACACACACGACTGCGTAGCCTCTACCAACTCTACCACCATCATCAAGTTTGCTGATGACACCGTCGTGGTGGGCCTGATCACTGACAATGATGAGACAGCCTACATGGAGGAGATTGGAAATCTGGAGCACTGGTGCCAGAGGAACAATCTCTTTCAAAACGTCAGCAAGACGAAGGAGTTGGTAGTGGACCTTAGCACAAAGCAGGAGAGGAACTACCAGACCCCTGTCATCAACAACAGCCCAGTAGAGAGAGTAGACAGTTTTAGATACCTCGGTGTCCACATTAAGCAGGACCTGTCATGGTCCTGTCACATCAACACCGTGGTGAAGAAGACCCAAAAGCGTCTCTACCACCTCAGGCGCTTGAGAGACTTTAGACTGCCCTCCAAGGTGCTCAGGAACTTTTACTCCTGCAGCATAGAGAGCATCCTGATGGGAAACATCACGACCTGGTTCGGGAATAGCACCATGCAGGACAGACGAGCTCTACAGACGGTTGTGCGATCAGCTGAGCGCATCATCCACACTGAGCTCCCTGACCTACACTCGATCTACAGCAAGCGGTGCTGGACCAAGGCCAGGAAGATCGTGAAGGACCTCAGCCACCCCAGCAATGGATTTTTCTCTCTGTTGAGGTCAGGAAAGTGATTCCGTTCCCTGAAGGCCAATACAGAGAGACTGAGGAGGAGCTTCTTCCCGCAGGCGATACGGTCTCTCAACCAGCACACCATACAGTACTGACTGACCCACTTTACACACCCACACTCATGTTTCTTGCACTCTCCCTGGACATTCGGGACAATCATTGCACACCCTATATTACTATTTGTTCTATATGCACAAGTCATTTTAAGTATGAACACTTTACTGCATACTTGCACACCCCCTGGACATTTCTATTTATATTCCATATTTTTCTATACTGTACACCTAGGTACACCTAGGCTTTCTTATATTTTCTTATATCGTATATATATTTTTTCTATATTTACACCACGTTTTCTTATTTTCTTATATTTTTCTTATATTTTTCTTACATTTAAAAAAAAAAATTTTTCTTATATTTTTCTTATTGTTTATTTGTATATTTGTGCTGTACATATATTTTATTCTTAGTTAAATCTATTTCTACTTTCTTTATTATATTTTTCATATAAAGAGTCTTTAATAGTCTTTTATTCTAAGGTCACGGGCAGTCGTCTAAGCATTTCACTGCATATCGTACTGTGTATGACTGTGTATGTGACAAAAAAAAATTATTTGAATTTAGAATTTTAATATAGACAGAAAAACACAGACTTGTTGAAATTTTTTCAGATTTATTAAAAAAGAAAAACTGAAATATCACATGGTCGTAAGTATTCAGACCCTTTGCTGTTACACTCTATATATTTAACTCAGGTGCTGTCCATCTCTTCTGATCATCCTTGAGATGGTTCTACACCTTCATTTGATTCCAGCTGTGTTTGATTATACTGATTGGACTTGATTAGGAAAGCCACAACACCTGTCTATATAAGACCTTACAGCTCACAGTGCATGTCAGAGCAAATGAGAATCATGAAGTGTAAGGTTTCATAATATTGTAAGACGTATTATATTGTAAGACAACAGCCCCCTCACTGTGCTTCCTTACGCCTTCTGTGGTAACACCTTCTATATCCTGTACCCAGACGAGTATACATCCAAATGGCTCTTGTCTGCTAGAACCCTTTTGTTTAATCAGGAGAATGTAAATGTATTTCCTCTCTCCTGTCTGTCTCCGGGTCTCTCTATGACTGACATGTTAATGACTAGTTCGTTTGATGTTCGGGACGTAGCACCATTTAAATGTGCTCTCCTTGCTGAGAATAAACTAGAGATCCTCAGACTTCATGCCTGTGTGTGTGTGTGTGTGTGTGTGTGTGTGTGTGTGTGTGTGTGTGTGTGTGTCTCTCCCGGTCGATCGGGCCCGGGCCAGTAAGTGTATCAAGGTGCAAGGTGTCAAACACGCCAAAAACTTGGCTTATATAATCTCAGTCAGGTGACGTCATCTGATCAGGTACACCTGGAGGTTATAAATAGGTCTGAACTGGAAACATCCTCAGGTCAATTTTGTCTGAAAGGACGTCCAGTCACTCCTACAGTGCAGCATTGGAGCGTAGCATCTCGTTCACACTTTTTCGGGAACAGGATTACAGCAAAATAACGTTCCCGTTCAAAAGCTACACTCGATGCTGCATGAAAACACTATGGGAACAAGAATACCAACACCACTGCACTGGAAGTGTCTGGACCCCAGGGTTGTGTAGCGCACAATAATCAAAGTGGTCTAGACCTGATTGTGAGATGCTGACTCTAGGATGGTGAGCCTGGAGTAGCATGGACATCCAAACTATAAAATCTGAGAAAAGTGTGTGGAGGGGACCAACTTACTGCATCACACACTTGCTGCAAGGGGACACCTCGCAAAACCGCTTAGTTGAATGGGCCCTAACTCCTAGAGGTGAAGTGTGACCACACACCTCATATTACCCTCTTAATGTGACATAGTTTGTCTAGTGGCAGCTGCCCCACCCGGTTGCGGGCATAACATATAAGAGCTGCTCCAATTTACGCACCTGACTAGTGGAGCATTAAATGGCGGAGGACAGAAGGCTTCAAGAACAACTGGTTGCATCGTTGAGAATGTAACTTTCAGAAGATAATTCGAGTGAGGGTGCAGCATAGTTTTGACCGGCCCAGGGGCAGAGTCTAAGCAGGATGATGAGATTAACAGAGCCTGCAAGTCCCCAATTCTCTACAGAGAGGCTATTAGAAAAATCATCTTAAGGGTTAAAAGCCTAACAGACACAGGTTTTAGAGGTTTGAACAGTTACTTTCTGGCCTAACTTGATGTTTCTTAGGGTATTTAAAATAGATTCGATACATACAGGACACAATTGTGTCTGTATTCTGATCGAATCTCATATGACGCCCAAATGCGGTGTCCTGTGAATGGAAGAGACAACGCTTCTCTTGGCATTGAGTCTCAACCCTAAAGATTCAAGATGAGCTAGGACAACATGTCGATGTCAAAGCGCTAGCTCCCGAGACTGAGCCAGTCGTGAATATAATTCAAATTACAGATGCCCTGGAACCATATAGGAAACAGTGTTGCATCCATACCTCTTGTATATGTGCGGGTTGCTAGGCCAAATGGAAGGACCCAATAGAGGTAAACAAACCATAAACAAACCTCAGGAGCCTCCTGTGTTGTGGCAATATTTCTATATGAAATACGCATCCTTCGGGTCGATTGTCACATCTTGACCATCAAAATTTTTAACTTTTATATTCTGAGATAGCGGTAGCGTTAGGGTTAGGGTTAACCATAACCCTAACCCTAGGTTTTTTTGGACCAAGAAAAACAGGCAGTAGAAGCCTGACTGTGTGTCTGGCAGGCGAACATGTTCTATGGCCCCTATATCCAGCAAAGTCTACAATTCTTGTGTCAACAAATGCGCTCGTTCCGGTTTCATGGAAGTTGGATCCTGTAGCTTCCATGCTGCCAAAAGCTAAAGTTAAAGGCCATTTAAAGACAACAGAGAGACATTTTACGTTTAAGATTCATTTCTCTTAGCTGCAGCTTTTGAGGAAATGGGGCAGATTTAGTCAGTTGGATTGGTATGCTTTACATGTATTTTTATGTTAAAGATGTATGATAATCACTTTGTCAGACTTAAGAACAAATTGGACTTATGAACATGCTCCGGATAAGGAACTTGTTTGCAAGTTGAGAACTACCTGTATTATTACATTTCAAGCTAATATGTTTAATGGGTTGAAATGCTTTCTGCATAATTTTTAACTTAAATTTTTTAAATTAATTATTAGTATTTACTTTATCTAAAATATTTCCGCTTCATGTACATTTTATCAGATTTTTTTTTGTATTGTATTGAGTGTGAAATAATTTAAAAGTCAGGACAACTTTTTAAAAATGTAATTTGGGTTTTGTATATAAAAGCTGAGCAAAAAAAAACACTTAAAAAAAGGTATCTTAATAAATCATGCTCTCTATTTAGTAAGCTCTCCACATTCTCTTTAAATGCAGAATAAAAGTGATTAATTAATTAATCAATGATACTGTAAGTGTGACCCGAATTACTACAGTGTCATTATTGTTAGTATAAAAAATAAAAGCTATTTTTATATACATAGCGGTATATTTATAAATTATTTTAAAGTGACTTACACAGCTTTTCTGGATGCCTTGACCACTGGCAGCAGCCTCAGAAGACATTCGTCTGATCTGTTATAATTACTTAAATTGAATTCATCCCGATTCTCATGTGAGTTTAGCAACACAAACACCAGAGCTGACCACTGAGCAGGAGAGAGTCTGACTCCTCTAAGACACCAGGAATCTCCACTGTTCATGTAATGTTGTACTTCCTGCACTAGAGACTGATCATTCAGTTCATTCAAACAGTGGAACAGATTGATGGATTTCTCTAGAGATGGATTCTCCCTGATCTTCTTTTTGATGTAATCAACTATTTTCTGTTTGCTGTGAGAGCTGCGGTCTGACTGGGGCAGTAGGTCTCGTAAGAGAGTCTGATTGGACTCCAGTGAGAGACCCAGAAGGAAGCGGAGGAAAAGGTCCAGGTGTCCATTCTCACTCTGTAAGGCCTTGTCCACTGCACTGTTGAGGAAATTAGACATGCTTGATTTGGTGAAAAGATCAGACACATCAGTAGTTTCTTGTCTTGCAATCGTTTTGTTGATGAAGGAGATAAATGTATATAAAGCAGCCAGAAACTCCTGAACACTCAGATGAACAAAACTGAACACCTTCCCTAGGTGAAGCCCAAACTCCTCTCTGAAGATTTGGGTACACACTCCTGAGTACACTCCCACTTCTCTGACATCAATGCCACACTCTCTCAGGTCTTCCTCATAGAAGATCAGGTTTCCTTTCTCCAGCTGTTGGAAAGCCAGTTTTCCCAGTGCCAGGATACTCTCTCTGGCCTGCTGAGGATGAGAGTCACATTTCTGATGGTACTTCTGGTCCTTGTGTTTGATTTGAAAGATTAGGAAGTGTGTGAACATTTGAGTCAGAGTCTTGGGGATTTCTCCACTCTCTGCTTCACCCAACATTCTCTCTAGAACAGTAGCTGAGATCCAGCAGAAGACTGGGATGTGGCACATGATGTAGAGGCTTCTTGATGACTTCATGTGTGAGATGATTTTATTGGCCAGGCTCAGATCACTGATCCTCTTACTGAAGTATTCCTCTTTCTGCGGATCACTGAACCCTCGTACCTCTGTTACCTGGTCTACACACTCAGGAGGGATCTGATTGGTTGTTCCTGGTCGAGAGGTGATCCAGAGGAGAGCAGAGGGAAGCAGGTTCCCCTTGATGAGGTTTGTCAGCAGCACATCCACTGAGGCTGACTCTGTCACATCACACAATCTCTCATTCTTCTGGAAATTTAGAGGAAGTCGACACTCATCTAGACCATCAAAGATGAACAGAACTTTGTTGATCTCCCAGTCTAGTATTTTTATTTGTTTTATTTCTCGGAAAAAGTGATGAAGATCCATCAGACTGAGATTTTCCTGCTTCATCAGATTCAGCTCTCTAAAGGGAAGTGGAAACATGAAGGTGATGTTCTGATTTGCTTTTCCTTCAGCCCAGTCCAGAATGAACTTCTGCACAGAGACTGTTTTTCCAATTCCAGCAACTCCTTTAGTCAGGACACTTCTGATGGACTTGTCTTTAAAGAGATCATTACATTTGATGGGTGTCTCCTGTGTTGCTGCTCTCCTGGATGCTGTCTCAATTTGTCTCACCTCATGTTCATTATTGACGTCTCCACTCCAACCCTCTGTGATGTAGAGCTCTGTGTAGATCTCATTCAGAAATGCTGCGCTTCCATGGTGTGAGATTGCTTCATTAATTCTTTTACATTTTTCACTCAGTTTGGATTTGAGTTTTTGCTGGTATACAGAGACGAGTTCTGATGAAAAGCAGAATAAAATGTTTACGTTCAACCTGTATTCATCACACATACATTACTGCACAGTGAAATTCTTTACTCTTCGCCAGTGGTGCCTGGTCAATACAGGCCGCAGGGGTGCCCCCCCCCCCCCCCCTTAAAAATAGGCAGAGAAAAATGCTACTTTAACATGTAATTATTTAACATAAGAATTATTTATTTTAATAATAGAATAAAGTAATTTAGTCACAATATTCTGCTGTATTTCTTAATATAATTTATTTGCAATTTAAAAAAATTAATTCGTTTGTGTTTGTGTACGTGGGGCGCCGGACAAATAAGTGTCTATATAGGCACGTAAATTTTTTAAAAACATTTGACTTGAGGCTAAGCTCTAATTGGATCTTTTCAAATCATCCTTGGGGCGCAGCATTGTGCCCCCAAACCCTCCCAGTTTTGTTCTTAGCGAATCAATAATGTTTTTAAATATTTGGGCTCATGTGATTGGACCATTCTCAACGTGTCTTTTCCAGCACTTCTTATGGCAAGTGGAGTTCGCTGACTGGATGCGATCTGAGTCATGCCTGTATTTTATACTAGTAGTATTGATGCTTAACCACCTGATAAATGGCTATTTACAGGCAAGTATTAAAAGTTTCATTTGAATTTTGTTTGCGCCCTCCCAAAGAGGTTTTGCACCAGCCGTCACCGCTCTTCGCATATCCCAGCTTCTTGTTAGTAGGCAGTCAGCCATTTTACGGCACCCTTGGAGCAGACAGGGTTAAGAGCCTTGCTCAAGGGCCCAACAGCAGCAACCTGGCGGAGATGGGGCTCAAACCACCGATCTTCCGATCCATAACTCAGAGCCTTAACACACTGAGCCGGGGCTCCTGAGACTCCAAAGCCTCTTTAACAGCTAAATCATACATAATATTTTTTTTATCAGCTTGATGATTTATGACTTTTCCTAAGTTTATTGGTCACACTCTAATATTACTACCTTTTGCATTTTCATGCACGCATTTCAATAAGGTCATGCAATTCAACAAGCTAAGCGTTTCAATAAGCTCATACAACGTCACAACATATATTTTCCATCCAGAGTTGCATTAATTTCTCTCTAATATCTTGTCTTGATGATGGAAGAGTTGGACCACTGCCTAAAGTCTTCTCCAGCACATCCAAAAGATGTTCAATGGTGTTATGGCTAGACTGTGTGGGGGCCAATCCACGTGTGAAAATAAGGAGGCAACCCCAGATGATAACACTGCCCCAACAGGCTTGTTCGGTAGAAACTACGCATGATGGGTGCATCACTTTATTTGCCTCTCTTTTTACCCTGACCCACCCATCACTCTGGAACAGGGTACATCTGGACTTAGATCACCTGGACCTTGTTCAATGCTCCAGAGTCCATTCTTTATGCTACATAGCAAACTGAAGCCTTTTTTTTCCGATTCGTCACATTGCTAAGTGGTTTTAAGGCTACCCCGCTGTTTTAGCTCATTTATTATTAATAAAATTAAAACAAAACTTAAACACCAAACACAAACAGAAACACAAATTCCCTTCCTCCTCAAGACAGGGTTAATCCTTATCTTTTCCTTTGTCTTTTCACTCAATTACTTTTCTGTTTTCTCCTTTTGGTCTTTTCCTCATCTTTTCACTTTTTCTTTTCAATTTTTATATTTTCTTTATCTTTTCAGTTTTTTTGTTTAGTTTTCTCTTTTCTTTTTTATGTGTTCACTTTTCTTTATCTATTCATATTTCATTCCCTTATCTTTACATTTTCCTTTCAGTTTTCTATTTTATTTTATACCAGAGCAATGCTCCCAGACCCTGCCCTTTTGGCTGTTCACCCGGTGCAGCTGACCTGTGCCAGTGACCAGTTCCGCTATTCCCAAGTTGGGTGTCTTGGCGACCATGACCCTGTTTAAGGTGACAAGATCGGCTGCTCCCAAATACATAGGCTCTTCCATGTCCCCTTCGGGTTCTAGTTCACTTGCTAGCCTACACAGCTCCTCTAGATCACCTGAGGGTTCCCGAGTGGCTAGATCATCCTTGAGGCTCTCAGACAGGCCCTGCACATAGGTGTCCATGAAGGCCAAAGGGTTGTCTATACGTTGTACAGCTAAGTTTCTTTCTTTTTTTTTTTTTTGCTCTTCTATTTCATTTTTCCCACAGTTAAGTTTTTCTATATTGTATTATTATTCAATTCCAAATTTTATTCCTTATTGTTAATATTGATCTTCTATTATTGTTATCTTAATTTTAAGATCACGAGCAGTCATATAAGCATTTGTCATATAAATAGTCATATCGTACTGTGTATGACTATGTATGTGACAAATAAATTTTAATTTGATTTGAATTTGATTTCATTTGATTCTACCCTGAGCTTGCCACCTGTCTTGAACTCAATGGTGTAGTCTGCCACTGAGCGGCTACCCTGGCAAATCCAGAGTAGTGGAGAGATTATGCCCCCCACTATACGCAGATAGTGAAACGTGGCCTTACGGGCGTCAACAAAGGCATCTAAGCTGTTGTTTTCTGGAAAGCATGCTCTGCCAAATTCCTGTGGCCCATTCCAGTGCTCGCCCCATGTGCAAGGAGATCATAAAAACAATCTTTGCTCTGTGAGGAACTGGGATGGTTGCATTTGGAAAACTAGAGAGCACTGCAATATAAAGGCATTGTACCGCTTAGGTTCGCCTGCATACGGCTGCCTGTCACGAGACTCGCAACGTTACAACCAGGAGTTCTACTGTTGTTTAATGATTTGATTTCACCAAATATTTAAGTATCTCCTCTAAAGATAATTTTAAAAAATGCAATTCTTGAACAAAGATTATGGTTCTCTACTATCATTCCAGGTTTTCATAATGCAAACATGTCTGAAATGCATATAGTCCCTAACCCAATTTTACTAGTTTCAGCAATCTCCTCAGTTGTTTTCTTTTCTCGATGCAGGACAATAATTAGACTTTTCTTAAACAAAATAACATTTTAGGAACAATCACTTTGCTACAAAGTACATGTCTTCTTGTTTAAGAAATAAAAAGCTACTCACTATCAGTTAGGTGTAATGACTTGCTGAAGCTGAACCATATTAATCACTGCAGTAACTATTCAATGAAAGGCTCTTAGCTAATTGCTTAGTTAAATCCAGGTGGTGACTTTTTTTGGCTGGCCAGTGTATATTTACATACATCCCTGTGATATTGATGTTCTTGTTCCTCCAAATAATAACTCTTTATGGTAATTTAACTACGTTGGCATATCTATAACATTTAAAAACTTTTTTAACAAACACAAACTTGGGATCTGTACAAGGAAGTAAATCTAGCATTAGCAGAACACAATGGTAAATACATTTATAATATTTTTTCCCTCTAAAGTTAAAGTGATGTTATAAGCCCATGAGCTCTTACTGTTCTGCAGTGTGTTAGCGAGATCTGTGAGGTTCATGTTCTTCAGGACGTGCAGCGTGATCTTCACCACTGCGTCTCTGACACTGCTCTGATCCTCCTCATCTTCCACCCCCTTCTCAGAGCATGCTGGGTAATCTGGACTCAGGATCTTCTTAAATCTCTTCAGTTCATTTTTTAACAGAGTGATGACTTTGTGCTCCAGCTCCTGATTTAAAAAGAAACAATTGTCAAATTATGGAGATGTTAATTTTTTATATACACACACACACACACACACACACACACACACACACACACACACACACACACACACACACACACACAGACACACACCTTAAATATGGCCTCCAAATTTCTCTTTGGTCTATGAGCACACAAAATAAAATACATAAAAGTTTAATAAGGACTATAAATATATATACAAACACACACCAGTGAATACATTTTAAACATTAAACTGTACTCACCTCAGATCAGTAGCACAGTCTGTGTCTCTAAAGTATATTGGATAATCCATTGACTGGTCACTCTTCATTGACACACAGCTGGGTTCAGGTGAGTCTGATCTCTTACCCTGAATCAGACTAAACACATACAAAATAATAAATAGAAAAAATAATAATGAATTTAAGATAAAAACTGTTCACTGGTCACTTTTCACTGATACACACAATAGTCTGGTGTGTTTAGTGTTGCTGAATGTGAGAAAATTTATGTTTTATACCCAAACACCCTTCACTCACCTCACTTCTTTGTTTGTGTCCTGTTCCCCAGACACACTCATTTTGGAGGTCATGTTTCCTTATATAGAATACACCTGTAACAAACACAAAAAGGATTTAAAAAAAAGAGAGGGCAAGAAAGAGAGAGAGAGAAAATTTACAACCGCTTTTGTAAGGTCAGGAAAGTATCAAATCCCAGTGTGCATAGAGTGTGTGCATGTGTGTGTGCTCTGCAATAGATTGGCACCCTGTCCACGGTGTACCCTGGACCCCGCCTCATGCCCTAAATCTACTGTGATAGGCTCCAGGCCCCCCATGACAGGATAAAGCAGTACAAACAATGAGTGAGTGAGTGTGTGAGTGAGTGTGTGAGTGTGTGAGTGAGTGTGTGAGTGAGTGTGTGAGTGAGTGTGTGAGTGTACACAGCAGTCAATTGACAACCCAAATACTGTAAAGAGTGGCCCTTTTAAATTTGTTTAAGATTGATTCTAATGTTTTTAAAATGAAATTCAAGTCGAGTGGTGGCAGTAACACCCCTCTGTTTCCCTCTGATGTCAGCACCAAGATCAATGTTGTCCAAGTGAACTGCAAAAACTGACGACAACAACAATAACAACAACAACAATAATAATATGTAGATCTGTTCCATGACTGAGCCTCTGCTGTCCTTCCCACTACACACTCGACTGAACTGAAAGTGTTTACTCGAGAAAAAAAAGCCACACAGTTTATTTTTGAATCTCTGTCTCAGTTACAGAAGCGCATACACGGCCATGTCTCACACAGGCAGAGTTATTGGAAGTATTTTCAGGCGAGTCGAGAAACATAAACTCCGTCTCCAGAAATCCATGATGTGTTTCAGTAACGCTGTTACAGCTCAGTGATTACACTCTGAAAGAACTAGCGGTTTGTCCTGATTTCTAACCGTTCACACTCCAGCAATACATTTTACCAAAAGGCTAAAAATAACTTATAGACGGAGCAAACAGCTGTGACACATTTATTACCGTCTCATGTAGAGCTATTCCCCTCACTAACAGCTGATCACTAATGTTTCGTGTTAAATGTAAACACTTACTTTGTTTTTCTTCCGTGAATATTTCACCTCCACTCGCCACAGAAACTTTCACTTTTAGTCCACGAAGGAGAAAGCACACACACACACACACACACACACACACACGGCTCTTTCACTCTTGCTCTCACTCACACACACATTCTTGTAATTAGGGCATTATGTGGACAGTAGTCTCCCGCTCACTTATGGGGACACCCCTTTTTCCTCCGGGTGTGAAAGAAAATCAGGCATGTAAGTTTCGAGTTTTACTGTCATATGAACAGTAAAGAAACATACTCTCCATACAATAAAATTATTCCTTTGCTGTCCCCCCAATGAATGCCATTAAAAAGTAAAAAAATAAGCATAAAACTAATTAAAATAAACTTACTGCACAGCTTTTTTGAGTTAAGTCAACAACTTAGGTTATAAGTTGAGTTAACTCAAAAAAGGTGTGCAGCAAGTTGCCTTGAAATTTTAAGTTAAGGCAACTATTAACCCAAGTTGTTGACTTAACTCAATTTACTGAGTAAGGTCACATGTCTCCCAACTTACATTCTTTTGTTAAGTTTAAAGTGTTTTGATAGTTTCAAAGACTTATTAATTTAATAAATGTGAACTTGTCACATTTTTTGACATCCTGGGTTTAAAAAACATGTTTAAATTTACTGACAAAAACTTCACTCATAGCAGAAGTGAAGTATTAAGGGATTGTAGAGCAGTGAGTGCCCAGTTCCATGAACACCTTCTCCAGCTCAAAAGTGTACTTCCGATTGTTTTGGTATTGAAAATCCAAGGAAAACACTTTCAATCCTCTGGTCTGTCTGTCATCAGGAGTACTGTCCTAATTTAATAAAGAGTACAAAAGAAACACTTTTGAGATCCATCTTTTCTATGTTGTTATATTTCTTTTTGTTCCATGAAAGTTTTGGATCCAACTAGATTAATGTAGACAAATGTACAGAAAGTAACACCTCAAAAATCCTTAAAATCAGTTGTCTCTGAGCTATACAAGTTTGAGACGATCAGATAAAGTAAAATAAGAAGTTCAAATGAATTCAAATGAATAAGAATTTAAATATCTTAATAATGTCAACACAAACATTAACAGCCGCATTTTTGTCAAAGTGCCTGCAGGGAATCAATGCAACATGTTCTGAATAGTGCAGATGATCCATCACGGATAAACACATCGAGATCTTCCAGGACAGTTTTCATTCAGTGAGCCACAATATTCGAAGTCTGAAAAAAGGGTGCTAATGTTATGCTGTGTCACATTTGATAAACTTTCAGGTATTCATAACATGTAACGTTAGGGAGACTCTAATGATGAGAGAAAAATTTTGAAATATGCAACACTGTTTGCATCTCAGCATCAAATCCTTCTATGTCCTGTTCTCTCAGTTCTACATGTGCACAAGGTGACGTCCCAGCTTCAGGTTCACTGTCCAGCTCAGGTTCTGTTGCATTCAAGATGTTTTCTGATTCCTTATGCATTAATCTGAAATCTTTGATGGTGTTACTTTTATGTTTTCTTGTTCTATGGCTGCTAAAGCTTGAATCTACATTTCTGTAAGGGGCAAAATACGATCTCTCTATTTCTTATATGTTTTCCAAGAGAAGACCTGTGCTTCAGAGCAGATCTAACTGAACTCGCACAAGTATGTGCATGAAGGCTACATTTTTTTTACAACTACAATTTAAATTACAATTTAAAAAGGCTTTTTTCTATTGGAATGTATTTTTTATATATTTATTGCTGTGATGTAAAGCTATAAAGTGTCACATGATCCTCAGAAATCACTCTAATTCATTCATAATTATCAAGAAACATTTATTGAGTTTTATGGAAACAATAACGTTTCCCCTCAGGACTGAATGACAATATTAGACATTTTTAAAGGCTAACATTATTATTGTTATTAAAATTGGCAAAAGCTATAACTCTCGATACAAAAATATCAAGAAATTTTCCCACAAACAGATCCTCATATTAGAGGGATTTCTGAAGACCATGTGACACTAAAGACATTCAGCTTAATGTCACAGCAATAAATTACAGTTTTACATACAGAACATTCCAGTAGAAAACTGTTATTTTGAATTCTAACATTATTTCACATTATTCCTGTTTTACTATACCAAATAAATGTAGTATTTTAATTTTAATCAAATTTTAATCAAAATTTTAATCAAAACAAAATGGCATATCAGCAGCCGAGCGCTCTCTCATCGTCTCAGGTAAGTTTTCTTTTTTTCACAGATTCGTACATGTTTAAGAGAAGTAAAATCACAGAGATGTTTTAACTATAGCAGGTAAGATTTTAGGAGTTTAAAACGGCGGCAGGGCGCACGCGCCGTATCGATTCCTCCTCCTTCAGATATTAACGCCTGTGCATGTGGCCTTGATGACGTATTTCTTGACAGCGGTTTAACACACTACATTCATGGGCGTAATTTCGCAATTCGTCCGTGTAACAGAGGAGACGTAAGAACGTGTTTTGTGTCTGTAAACGGTCAGAGTCGTATATTTCAGAGTTGTACTCTAACAAACACTAAATATCGTATCTGTAAGCTGTCGTGGCCGTAGATTTTGGAATCCAACTCGGACAAAACACAGAATTACACACAAATCTTTTTTTTTTTTCGCACGATTATTTTTGACAGTGATTTTATTCCATAGAAGTGGGGCAGCAGAATGAGTCAGGCAGGTCCAGAGGGCAGAGGGAGTCTGGATCAGTGGCAGCTCAGGAATGACATGTGTAGCTCGACAGAGAGAGTGAAAGAGAGAGAGGGGAAGAGAGGAAGAGGAGAGATAACAGTTAGGTATGGTCACAGTCACATAATTTACTGTATATGGTGAATGTATATTGTAAGCAGGGACTCCAGCAGGACTAACTATAACAGCATAACTAAAAGGGAGAGCCAGAAGGAAACACAGACATGAGGGGGAACTGAGATGTAAAGCAACCAATCACCTCACCGTCAACAAACCTGAGTGATCAATGAGAGTGGGGAGGACAGCATGTAAACATAGCAGTTCACCATAATACTCTATGTCCATGAGTCCTCCGGATCTGCATCTTTACCTAAGGTTAATCTATTTGCAAAATGCTTGGTTAAATAAGTTCTTAGCCTACACTGTGTCTGAGTTCCGAACACTATTTGGAAGGCTATATACATAACTTTGGGGCTTTGTAAGAAAAAGCTGCATCATTTAGTGACAATATATTTCTTATCTTTGCAATATTTCTGAAGTGAAAGAAAGCTATCCTGGTGATATTGTCTACATGAGCTTCAAATAAAAGACTAGAATCTAAAATCACATCGAGGTCTTTTACTGTTGCACTAGATAGAACAGAACGGCTGTCTAAAGTTACAGTGCAATCTAAAATCTTGCTTCTAGCTGCATGTGGTCCTATGACTAGAACGTCCGTTTTATTAGGATTATGCAGAAGGAAGTTAATTAGCATCCAGTCTGTTATATTCTTTATGCATTACTCAGCTTTAGGAAACTTTCATCTGGTTTTGCTGAGTCATATAACTGTGTGTCGTCAGCATAACAGTGAAAACTAATATCATGCTTATGGATTATGTTGCCCATAGGAAGCATGTAAATGTCCTGGTGAGATCCTGAAGAATAAAAGAGGAAGACAGAGAGGTGTCCGTCCAGAGAAAGATCTCATGATGTTGGCGCGAGTTAGGGGGAGAAGGGGGAAGGAGACAGAGAGAAATAGAGAGAGAGAGAGACATAAGGAGAGAATTGGAAAGTGAGCATGGGACCGTTCACATCTTTAGGAACAAATGCAAGAGGAGACAGGAAGATAGCAGCAGGAAAGATTTAACACGTTAATATCAGATCTATGAGGAAGAGAGCAATAGAGTAGAAATAACTCCTTTATATATAAAATAATTCTAACACTGATACAGTTCATGTATGTTATTTCCTTGTACATATGAACATAGCTGCTCCCCTACTATCTTTTCCAGAATCTAAAGCTACGTTTACACTGTCAGTTAAATGTGACCCAATTCCGATTTTTTGCTCCTATGTGACATATATCGGATATTTTCTATGTCCGTGTAAACAGGAAAAAAATATAGTTGAAAGAACGTGCAAACAGACGGTCAGAAAAATCAGATATAGGTGTACTATCTGGGAATATCCCTCAACAAAACGCCTGTAGTATCCAGCAAATCCTAGGAATCCTCTCAGATCCCTAACAGTTTTTGGAATTGGCCATTCCTTTATGGCCGAAATCTTGTCTGGATCAGGGTGTATACCTTGGGCAGAAATGACATGGCCTAGATATTTGACGGAAGTTTGAAAGAATCTGCATTTGGAAGGCGCCAACTTCAGTCCAAAAGCAGAAATCCTTTGGAGAACTTTCATGAGCCTATCCTCGTGCTGTTCAAGTGTGTCCGAAAAAATTATTAAGTCGTCAAGGAAAGCTATGACTTCCTGCAAATTCAAACCTGCCATGACTTTCTCCATGGTTCTTTGAAAAGTTGCCGGCGAGTTCGTCAGTCCTTGTGGTAAGCGCCGGAATTGCCAGTTTCCAAATGGCGTAGTAAATGCTGTTTTATGACGGTCACTTTCTTCAACCTCCAACTGGTAGTATCCACTTTTTAAATCTAGGACCGAAAACCACTTTGAGCCTGACAACAAAGTAAATGTCTCCTCGATCCTTGGGAGAGGATATGCGTCTCTTTTTGTTAGTTTATTGAGTTTGCGATAATCGACCACCATTCTCAAATCCCCATTTTTTTTTCTCACCAGTACAACTGGGGAAGCGTAAGAACTGCTAGACTCTTCAATTATCTCACTCGCAAGTAAATCCCGCAGATGTTTCTTCAAATCCTCAAAATCAGCTGGCGAGACCCGACGAGTCCGCTCTTTGAAAGGAGTGTGGTCGATCATCTCTATCCGATGTGCTACCCCTGACATACGTCCTACATCGAGATCATGCTTGGCGAATGCACACGATACTTCCCGGTTTATTCTTTCAATAATGTGAGATTTGAATTCTTCAGAAATAGGAGATTCACCAAAATCCAGAGTTACAGGATCCTCTGTCTTCACCAAAAGATTTGCCATCAGGGAGGTAGTGGCTTGTGAAGTGGCAGTATCATCAGAAAGAGGCAGCCTTAATCCATTCCACCGCTGATCACTCGGCAAGCACTCCCTTTGGCTGTAGGGTCACGCTGTGGTCTGAGACATTGCGAAGGACTACCTTGACTTTACTCCTAGCACAGAGCTCAGCTTGTATCAATTTACATTCCACAACTAAACCACCAGGAACGTGGTGCATTAAGGGCTCGTCAATAATCATCGTCCTATTCAAGCCACGATCTTTCAAACGATAAACTCCGATCACCTCGCACTTTTCTCCTTTGCTGATCGTTACTGATTTCTTGCCCGACAGTCTAACTGGGATAAAGTGTTGTGCCTGTTTACAGGATGTCAACGTACTGTCACACATGCGATAAGCAGCCATCCAATTAGCACTGATTGGTATATTCTGTGGGTACTCATTTTCCTGTAGCAGCCTACAACCCTGTACAAGATGGCGGAGTACATTTGTACCCACTAGCAAGGGTAATCTAGCATTGTAAGTCTGATCAGGGCAGACCAAAGCTAACGCAGCGACGACTGCATCAGTTCCACAAGAGAGTTTGGGAAACTGTAAATCTATTTCGATGTATCCCATGTAGGGAACTATTTGACCTGCAGCTCCCTCAACCCGAAGCAAGTCTCCTATAGACGTAACACCCCTATGCTGTAAGTACTGCTTGTAGAAAGATTCGGCTACACAAGTTACCTGAGATCCCGTGTCAATTAAACAGTGACACTCAATGCCATCCAACCAAGCTTTACTTTCCCAAGATTCACCAATTAGGCCATTCGGAACCTTGTTACTCTTTTCTGTGGAACTTTTCACAAGTTCAGCTTCGGTTCGTTCCACAACAGAAGCTACTCCGAGTTTAAATGCACAGTAGGTGTCGTCATTTTAGGAGAAGAACTCCTTCGCTCATGCCTCTGAACTAACTTTTGCTGCACCAAGGTCGCATTAACAGGGTTAGTGCACTGTTGCAAATAATGAGAGTCCTCACCACAGCGGTAACAAAACCCACTATTGAAGGGGGACTTAGAGGGAGTCTGTGGCAGAAGGTGTGATGGTTTCCCTTCTTTGACTCTTTTCTGCTTAGATCCACTGGCTTGTGACTGATCATATGTCTGTTTATTCACTGAGGTTGGCTTCTGTGCTTTAGCCTTAGCCACTTCAGCTTCAAGCTCTTTTATGCGTCTTGTCAACGCCATACTGTCTTGCACCTCGTCAGGGTTTGCTTTTCCTCTTTGATCAACAGTAACATGCACTTGACTCTGAGCTCTAGTGGGAGGCGTACATAAATGAAGATTCATACGTTTCTCCTTAAGCTGCTTTTCATGCTCATAAGACCTGAGTTTGAAAAGCAGGCTAGAATAACTCAGTTCAGATTGTGATGAGTCTGTCAGAATGTCTTTAAGATGTAATTGGGTTATCAGAACTTCATCCCAGCACCCTCGTACAAACTGTTTAAGTAGTAGATTGTCAGAGCGCTTATCAACTACTCCCTTCTTTTCAATCACCTCTTGCATCAAGGTATGAAGTCGTCTCAAATAATCAGAGGGCTTCTCACCTCTGTTCTGGTGTGTCTCTATAAACTGAATGTACAGCTCATCTCCACCAGTGACACTACCATAAGCTTTTTCAAGCTCCTGCATGTACACCTCTGGTGGTACATTTGCACCTACCCCTAGAGCAACATTAAGAGCAGGGGGGAGGAGGCTATCCAAAATATGCCTTCTTTTATGCCTCTCTGCTAAGGAAGTGTCTGAGAGTAATTGCTTAACATATAATTGCCATGTAGTAAAATCGACTTCCCCATTAGGCTTTGGGAAATGTCCAGAAAACATTCTCAGCTTTGGGTGTGAAGGGACATGTCCCTGATATTCCAGGTCATGTTTCACAACGTGTTCTACCACTAAACGCTGGACTTCTGGTGGTATAGTGAGAGTAACTGGAGTTTCTACAGCATCTTGAATTTCAAACGACACTTTTGATGCTGAATTTGCAGCTACAAACGGCTTCTCTCGAGGTCTAGCATCACGAAAGGCTCTTGGAGCAGGGGTTGAAGTGACAGGGCCCCTGTCGACATTGTCAGCCTTCGTTGGAAGCCTCGTCGCCACCTGCTGGCTTAGATCATTGACATTTACACAGTGTAACTGAGCCAAACTTTCTATTTGTGCCAACAGCTTATCAGCCATATCATCCAAAGTTTTAACCGAATCTCCCTGTATGGATGCTGAAGCACTGAAGTGATGTTGCGCATCTTTCACCTGTCCACTATCTACAGGTACAACGCCCCATACAGTTTGACTATCAGCATTCAAATAGTCTTTCTCCGCAATTAATGGAGTGACATCTTCTTGAAATTCACAAAGAAGCTTCCCTGAGGATTTGTCACCTAACCACTCTATTTTCTTCACCTCATCAAGATAGTCGTAGAACTTCCTCACTTCTGTGATAGTAGTGTTCGGGTCTACATTTGTAAGTATTACAGACCTTTCAGGATCAAACCTATACCTCTTGCATAGATCCATTGTAAAATAAGACAAGTAATTGAGAAGAAAAAAATGTGTATATCAGTAATAAAAATTATTCAAAGCAGTTAGGATCGAAAACTGTCACACGTGCAGCCCCACGTTGGGCGCCAAATTTTTCTCTCTCTCTTATGTAACCCGATCCTTGGAGTAATTTCAATCAAAAGGAAGAAAAATATCTACAGGGTCTGAGCTCACCAAACATACATATGCATTTACAGTATTTGGAGTCTCGGGTTCGGGGTCTCACACTAAACACCGAATTACAGATAAAATTGGTTCTATGAATTGTGTCTGCACTTGTTTCAGTTTAGTCACCAACTGCTTGAATAAATACACATACACAGAAACCAGGCTTAACGAATAGCTTGTATTCAGCAACCTTGTCCCTTTCCTTTCCCTTTTCCACTGCAATTATCTTACAATACCATTTCAGATATTCAACAGAAAATCTTTTAAATCGTTCTAATCCGATCTTTGTAAAGTTGTTAATTCACAATTTCAAGTGAAGATGAAAATAACAATAAAATAAAATATACATATATATAGTCCAAACAATCAAATGAAATATAGGTGCATGCTGAATAATGGGTTCGAATGAATGCCGAACTCAGTTCAGTCAGTGTGCGTGTATGAAAGCCTACAGCATCCTCACTGAATGAAAGATGAAGAATCTTTGCTGTCCTTACAACAAACGAGTCCTCCGATTGCGCAATCCATCCGTAGAGAAATCCAACGCGTCTATCTCCTGGCACGAATCCAAACGACCCCAACGCGATGAGACCGTATGATGTCGTCAATCACACGCTAATGCAATGAAACAGTTTAGGCATACATTTAAAGAAGGGAATGGCGAAGATGGATAAGGTTAAGCACGAGCCGAATTGCGGCTTGCATATATCACCACGAGCTGGCGCAAAAGTCACGTCAGCAACCATCAACACACTTCTCGCATAGTCTTGTTAACTTTGCTTACAACATTATTTTTACACAAACTAGTGTACAAACATGTTTAACAATTTCGTTAACATATCAAACAATTTACATTTGTACTTTTTGTGCACTTTGTCCGACTCACGAACAGGACCTATAATTCACATTCATCATACATTAACGCATTAACATACGGAACAAATATGCAGAAAATATGAATATTTATAACTCACCTAATGCAATGAAACAGTTCAGGCATACATTTAAAGAAGGGAATGGCGAAGATGGATAAGGTTGAGCACGAGCCGAATTGCGGCTTGCATATATCACCACGAGCTGGCGCAAAAGTGACGTCAGCAACCATCGACACACTTCTCGCATAGTGAATCACAGAACCAACCAAACACACACCTCCCTTTTCTCTTTTACATTAGTTCCCTACACCTGAACATACAATACATCAAGTAAAAAAAATACATATACCAAATGTGAATAATAATAATAATATATGTGTATATACATATACACATATATACATACATATACCCACATTCAGTTATCAGAGAATATTGAAAGAAGTTTTCTATACTTCTCAATTATTTGAGTGGGTTACATAGGCAACAAATCAGATTTGGGCATCAAGACCTTCAGTGTAAACGGGGTTTTAGAGATAATGTGGAGGTTTGATATTGGCCTGTAATCGGACAGCTGACCGGGGTCAAGGTCAGACTTCTTAATTATCAGTTTAATAACTGTTTCTGTTATTTCTGGCACTATCTGTTTGAAAAAATGTGTCAGTATAGGATCTAATATACAGGTTGATGAATTTGCAGAAGAGATTAGTGAAACTAGTTTATTCCCTTCAAGGGGAGTAAAGTGTTCTAGGTTCCGATCTGAAATTTTAGCCTTAGTAGTCGGTGGACCCGCCAGTGGGTCCACTTGCATTTTTTTCTGTTAACCATGAAAATAATTTAAAATGCTCTGTCATTTTTGATCCTACACATAAGTGTATTACATCATTTGAATCTGTAAAGGGTCTACTTTTATTTTTGTAAAATAAAGAAAATAAACAGGGTGCGCTTTCAGCCGTCTCAGTCCAAGTGAAAAAAAATTAATCACGTCGTTAAAATTAACTCTGTGAATACTGCACACAGACATGATATATATATATATATATATATATATATATATATATATATATATATATATATAGAAAGCTTTAAAAGGGTCTACTTTTAAATGACACAAGTTATATTTATATATGGTTGCCCAACAAACATTCTCAGTTTATGTAATCCGTGTGAAACCAAGGAGAGGCACAAAATTTCTCTCGCACTTCATTATCCGATAATGACCTGAGACAAGCCACGCCCACACGCTATTCACACGGAAAACAGTCCGGGTAATCTACAGGCGAGGCCACGCCCCCCGGACACCGGCTTGAACACACAGAGTTTCCACACAGATTCAGTGAGTTTTCTGCGCGTTTGGAAGATGTCACGCGCTACACAGTCGAGGAAGCTCTTCAGAATATTCTGGACAGTGGGAGGAGTTTACCTTTTCCTCAGAAGAAGATTACGACTCCGACGACGAACGGGAGCGTTTTGAAGAGAGAATAGATGCAGCAGAGGATTTTCAAGCAGGCTGTTATGACAATGGGTAAGTTATTAAGTTTCTTTTATTCTGATAATGTAAAGATAATATTATATTTTTCCTCACTTCGGCTAGCTTATGCCAACTTATGTGAAACTTTGTCTTCCAATGTCTCTTGCATGGTTTAGGTCAGCATGGTAATCATGCTAACATGCTGCTTTATGTAGCTTAGCACAAACATATTCGTTCAGGTGGCTAAGCTAATGCCTTATGGAGTTTACAGATGTTTGTAAATGTTCCAATGTATTTCACCACGTTTTGGATAGCTTTAGATTATGGTTGCTAATATATATTTGGCTCAGTTTTGGCTAGCTTATGACACTGCTATCAGTAATGTTATTTAGCACAAGCATGTTAGCTTCAGCTGGCTAAAATAATACCTTATGCAGCTAAGATATGTTTATGAATATTTTCTATGGTTTAAATCTTCACAATAGCTTTAGTTTAGCAGTTATTTACAATATCTGCTCAGGTGTAAATGTTTAGAATGTGTTAAATGTGTATGAAAAACATGCCGGTGCATGGCATTATGCTAATGTCTCTGGTATAAATGTTTGAGATGCACTACATGGTCTGTGGCCCATCAACAGATCTTTTTGTCCAGCCTGTTGCCCATCAACACATACAGAGGGGCACAAAAGTGTATAAACACTGACAGTTATCTATGCTCTTTTTAAAACTTGATTGAATTATGTCAGCAGTGAGTAGTATTACTGTATGTTTCCTCCAAAGATATCAGTAGTCGCCCTATTGTTGATGCTGTCATCTGACCATCAGAGGAGAGGTGTATATTATTCATGTTGAAGTGTTTATGCTTTTTTGGGGCCTCACTGTATAATTTTGTTTGTTTACTTGGAACAAAACAGGCTAACAATTTATTATCTATTTCTTTTTTAGGAATGTGTCTGCATCACCCTTGCCTTCACCAGCACCTCACACCGGGAGTAAGTGCACATGTTTGTGTGTATATAAGTTTTTTTTATTGTGTTATCAGCATGTTCATGTTTTTTCCCCCCTATCTTGTATTTATTTACAAGGAGGCATTTGTTTGTCGCTTTATTTATTAAGAATCCTTTAGAACAGTACACAACTCCATGTGTTCTTTTACACACCACAACTCTTCTTTTCTGGTGCCTGTAGATATATACTCACTGAGGGCCCCCTAGTGGTTGGAAGATATCACGCAATACCCTGACACATCCCCCCATTAAAGTCCATTCTTTAGGGTAGCATTTCTGTTGTCATTAGCACGTGAACCCACTATTATTCACACAACTTTTTTTTAATACTGCCACTGTAAAGAATAAACCTTCTTTACAGACAACAATGTTACCACACAACAATGACCTATAACTATACAACATAATATTGCTACAACATTGCATGTTACAGACTCTACTGTTCCACATTTACTAGTCAGACATGCATTACTATGTTGTGCCATAACAAAATGAACATAACACCCACATAAACATTTCACATTTGGTATTTGTTACATTTTATAGTAGTACTGTTATCTTTTCACAGGTGCAAGCGAACTGCAGGCTTACTAACTCTGCCTGACCATGTGATAGTAGGTTTCAATGTAACTGTCTCTACCAGTATATCATGGTCCATGCAGCGCTGGACTTTCTGTGTTGGCTGGTCAGGACTCATTGTTGTTTTAAAAGTCTCTGCTGCAACTCCTTCAGGTAGTAACTGGACCTATTATAAGTGACACAGTCCATGAGGCCTCTTCTAGTTTATTTTTGTTACTCACTGCACCCAGGTAAAAGCTTTCTTTGCTTTCTTCTTTCACCATCACTTGTCTCAAAGTTTTTGATTTACACATTCTTGCCCAGTGCCCTTTTTTCCTGCACTTTTTACATTCAGTACCTGCTGCTGGGCATTTTCTGATGTCTAGGTGTCTGTCCTGTCGCACCTACCACATTCTGTATCCTCTTTTCTGTTCTCACTGCTTCTTTTATTTTTCTCTTTCATCCATGGCCTGCTAGCTGCCTTTGATGACTGCCTGGTGGTTACCACCTGCACGCTGCTCATTGGTTGTCCCTCTTGCTGGCTGATCTGCTTTGCGACGTCCTCGGCCTGCCGTGTCATCTGCACCGCCGTTTCCAGGGTAAGTGCTGTCATTAGCTGGATTCTAGTAGAGAGATCTTTATCGCTTATTCCTATTACGAGTCTGTCTCTTATGTGTTCATTTCGGCTCGCTCCGAAATGAACTAAGCTCGTACAGTGCTCTGATGTAGCACTCCGCATTTTCCCCTGGCTTCTGCACTCTCTGATGGAAAATGCCTTTTCATTTGTCACATTCTCTTTCGGCAAAAAGTATTCCTCAAATTTTCCAAGAACAGTCTCCTAATCCTCTGCACACTCCCCTTCCGCGAATGTGAATGATTTGAAAATGTTCTCCGCTTCAATGCCCATAGCATATATTAACGTGCTAATCTGTACCTCTTTGTCCTCCTTACTCAGTTTTGTAGCAACCCTGTAGCGTGAAAATCTCTGTCTCCAGAACGGCCACTCTATCGGACGACCAAAGTTGAAACTTTCTGGCAGATAAAATTTTGCCATCTCACTTTCCTTTCATTTATACTTCTGATACCATGTCTTGTATTTATTTACAAGGAGGCATTCGTTTGTCGCTTTATTGTTTATTAAGAATCCTTTAGAACAGTACACAACTCCATGTGCTCTTTTACACTCCGCACATAACAACTCTTCTTTTCTGGTGCCTGTAGTTATATACTCACTGAGGCCCCCTAGCAGGTGGATGATATAACACGCAATACCCTGACACCCCCCAAATAGTTGCGACAGTGAAAATGATCAGCCACCTGTCCCCAAAAAACATAGAGACAAACAAACAGGCAAGATGCAGACAAATTCATGAAAAACACAGACTGATGATGACACGGTTCCTCAGACTCTGCGATTCCTGCCTGCACAGGAACCTGGACCCCAACTGCCGTCTGTTGACTCGTATTCTCCCATGAGTCTCTTCAAACTGTTTTTTTTTTCAGATACCCTGAACCTAAGACTTTACAGTCCATGAGTACATGGACATTTTGTAAACAAGTCCATAGCTCCTAAAAGACTTGCTTACCATGAAGTTTAGTGCATGTGGGACTTACAGAGAAGGACAGGAAGGACTGCCCTCGGAATGCAGATAATTGCTGCAAAGACATTTCCATGTCCTGCACCTGTGACTGCGTACAACCAGCACATGGGGGGCGTTGACCTGTCTGATCAGCGGTTACAGTACTACACCACACAGCACAAAACAAAGTGGTACATGAAGATTTTTTTTACACTTCTTGGACGTTGCTGCCACCAGTGCTTTCATTGTGCATAAATAACTATATGGTAACCTGTCCCATAAAGAGTTTATGGAACAACTTATCAAAAAGCTTTGTGGTGTCTCACAGGAAGTAGCACAAAAATGGACAAATACTGACCATGTACCAGTTCCAGTAGCTGTGCTGACCTCAGACACCAGAGATGCTGCCACTGCTGGTCGCAGGTTGTGTGTGCATTGCAAATTAGTTCATGGCAAGCGGCAAAACCACCTTGTAGATGCCAGACATGCAACGTTCCCCTGTGTCTTCAGTTGAACAGGAACTGCTTTCAAAAGTGGCACAGGGATGTGTGACTGTAGACACCATACACCCATTTTATCTTACACTGTTCCTGTTTGCACCATTTTCCTTTGAATGTCTGTTTCAGGTTTTTTTTTTTTTTGTCTTGGAGCACTTTTTTACATCGAATGTATTTTTTCACTTTATTTTGCTCTGTTCCCGTTGCAGTTTTACCCTGAATGTATGTTTTTGCAGGGTTTTTTTTGTATCATTCACTGCTTTTGGTTGCATTATTTTACCCTGAATGTCTGTTTTTACACATTTTATTTATCTTGAACTGTTCCTGAGATTCTTGCAAATGAATCTTGATTTATTCTAAATAAACTACAAACATAGAAATGTTTTTGTCCTCAAATTATTTTCTTGTAGCACTTCCCTATGTCACAGACCTGACTGAAAGGGGTATTTATGCAGATCATTATTCAGGTCTTCGTCTTCTCTAGTGTGACGTAGAGCATTATTCATGATCATTCACGCCTCCTCGCATACGGCCTTACCAAAACAAGTGTCTTAGAAAATGTAAATAAATATATTGTTTTCTGTGAATGAGTGATCAAGATGATTATCCCATCATTTTGAAGTAAAAACTCTAGACTACAAGATCCAGATAACCAAAAAAAAGTCTTGTATGTTATGAATGTGTTTTGTGAACTTATTTCAGTGATTTTCTTTTGTTGTTTTCAATAAGCATGCATAACTATTATTTTCTCCAAAGTACAAACTTGTACATACATGCTGCTCACATATTACTGTAGTCCAGTTTGTGCTGAGTACAGTGTAGTGAGCCTTTAGACATTTTATATGTTTATAAGTAACTGAAAAATATACAAATGTCAAGACATGTCAGAACTTCTTCAGGGCCCCAAAACACAGTCAGACCCCTAAGGGTTAACATATGCATCAATTACATTGTCCGGTTTCAAAGCCTCAATTTTATGCCTAATATTTACAATTTTATTATTAAAAAAGTTCATGAAGTCCTCACTACTGCACAATGTTGTTGTGGAGATTTCTGCAGTGCTCTTATTTCTGGTTAATTTGGCTACGGTATTAAATAAAAATCTAGGATTATTTTTATTTTCTATAAGAGTGGAGAGATGCGTTGATCTAGCTACACTAAGAGCTTTTCTATAGTTCAGGATGTTCTCCTTCCATGCTATTTGAAATACTAACGATTTAGTTTGACGCCATTTCCGTTCTCATTTCTGAGCCGTCTGTTTTAAAGTGCATGTGTGATCATTAAACCAGTCAGAGAGTTTCTTATCTCTAATATTTTTTTTAACTGGAGCTACGTTAGCTAAGGTATAACGGAATGTCGACTTAAAATATTCATTCGCCTGATCGAGTTCTGTGGAGTCAGATGGCAATCCAAGTTGATAACTCTGGGAGATTACTGATAAAGCTCTGTGTGGTAGTTGATGTAAATGTATGTTTAATAAGATACTCAATAATAATCATTATTACTATGACACACTTTAATCAAGACAAGAAAGTGATCTGAGATAACTTCAGACAGTGGAATTGTGAATACATTTCTTATACTTAATCTGAAGAATAATATTAAATCTTAAGTGTGACCTGCTTTATGAGTGGGTTCTACTACACATTGATTTACTCCTACTGAGTCCAGTATGGACAAGAATGCTGTTCTCAGAGGGTCTTCTGGATTCTCAAAATGAATATTAAAATATCCAGCAATTAACACTTTCTCTACAGAAATGATTAGGTTTGAGAGGAAATCTGCAAATTCACAAAGAAATTCAGAGTACGGCCCTGGGGGTCTGTAAATGATGATTAGTGGGATCAATTGAGCAGACTTAATATTTGTAGCTACAGTTATGTTACTATAAAGAACTTCACATGCATTAAATTTGTGTCCATGTTTTTTGATTATCACGGTGAATAACTGCAACGCCTCCTCCGCTACCAGTTAGCTGAGGCTGGTGTATGTAGCTGTATCCAGGAGAACTAGCGTGAGCTACGTACTCGTGCTGATTAATCCAGGTTTCTGTTAAACAGAATATAGTAAACTCCTGGTCCGTGATAATTTTATTAACAATAACTGCTTTAGATGCTAGAGTCACTGAGTGCATTAAGTATGATAAAGATACTCTTATTTCTATTGATTTACAATGTACTCACAATTCAACGTTTTTAACTCCGGAGCCGAGCTGGACGAGTGAGATCCTGAGGGAGAACAAAGGACACGATGCGACGGCACTTAGGGAAACGAGCCGGCGTCAGGAACAGGCCGAGAGCTTGTGCACACCGCACACCTCTGCCTAGCATCCTGCTCGCCAACGTTCAGCCACTGGAACCTCAGGGTCAGGATAAAGTTTCAGAGAGACATTCAGGCCTGCAATCTCACAGAGACATGGCTGAACCCAGCGGTGCCGGACCACGCCATTCAGCCGGCCGAGTTGTTCTCGTTTCACTGCATGGACAGGACACGGGACAAGGGGGAAAGACAAGGGGAGGCGGCGTTCAGCTGGTGCAACCGCGCGAGTGTTGTTCCGCTTGCACGCTCCTGCACACCCAACCTTGAACTGCTGTCCATCAAATGTTGTCCTTTTTATCATCCTCAGGAGTTTACATCCGTCATAATCAGCGCCATTTATATTCCTCCACAAGCGGACACGGACACTGCCTTATGCAAGCTGCATGAGGCACTCACACAGCACCAGACACAACACCGGGACGCTGCGCTTATTGTGGCGGGGGACGTTAACAAAGCCAACCTCAAACGCGCAGCACCAAACTTTTATCAGCACACTGGACCACTGCTACACAACAGTCAAGGATGGCTACAAGGCACAATCTCGTCCACCGTTTGGTAAATCTGACAATGCCGCCATCTTCCTTATGCCAAAATACAAAGGCTCAAACAGGAAGTTCCGGTTCAGAGGGAGGTCGCACGCTGGACGGACCAATCGGTGGCCGCGCTTCAGGACGCACTCTGACGCAGACTGGGACATGTTCCGGAACAGCTCCGATGACGTCAGCGTGTTTATGGAAGCGGTTGTGGGATTCGTCGGGAAACTAGCGGATGATACCGTACAGAAAACGACCATCAGAACGTTTCCCAATCAGAAGCCGTGGGTGGATAAAACCGCGACGCTCTGAAATCTCGCACTGCTGCCTACAATGCGGGACTTGCATCGGGGGACATGGGCCTGTACAAGGCTGCATCATATAACATCTGGAAAGCGGTTCTCTAGGAGCCTGTGGCATGGACTAAGAACAATAACGGACTAATATAGCAGAACTCCAACATCCGGTATGACGAACGCGGACATGACTCTGGCAGACAAGCTGAACACATTCTATGCTCGCTTTAAGGCTGCAGCTAAAGACGCTAGCGATGCTAATGCTAGCGGCGCTAATCCTGGCTACAGACAGGAAAACACTGCCAGCATCGGAAACGCGTTCATCATCTCTGAGCATGGCATGAGGAGAGCCTTCAAGAGAGTGAACAGCAGGAAAGGACCAGATGGAATCTCAGGTAGAGTCCTCAGAGCCTGCACAGACCAGCTAGCACCTGTGTTCAACGAGATAATCAACATCTCTCTGTCTCAGTCGGTGATCCCCACATGCTTCAAAGAGTCCATCATTGTTCCTGTTCCAAAGAAACCCCATCCTGCTTCCCCCAATGACTATCGACCTGTAGCCCTCACATCACGGATGGTCATAGACTTAATTTCTTCACTACCAGACACACTGGATCCACTTCAATTTGCTTACCATTCAAACCGCTCTACAGATGACACCATCAATCATCTTCATACATCTCTCACTCACCTGGACAATAGAAGGGGGGAAATTATCACTCACTCACTCACTCATCATCTATACCGCTTAATCCTGTATTCAGGGTCACGGGGGCCTGGAGCCTATCAGAGGAGACTTGGAGCACATGGCAGGGTACACCCTGGACAGGGTGCCAATCCATCGCAGGGCGGGGGAAATTGTTAAAATGATTTTCATCGACTACAGTTCAGCATTTAATACCATAATACCCTCCACACTCACCACCAAGCTGGAGCATCTGGGATTCAGCTCATCTTTGTGTCAGTGGATCTCCAACTTCCTAACTGGCAGACCACAGGCTGTAAGGATGGGTGGGCATGTCTCAGCCTCCCTCACGCTCAGCACTGGAGCACCACACGGTTGTGTTCTGAGCCCTCTACTGTACTCACTGTATACATACGACTGCGTAGCCTCTACCAACTCCACCACCATCATCAAGTTTGCTGATGACCCCATCGTGGTGGGCCTGATCACTGACAATGATGAGACGGCCTACCTGGAAGAGATTGGAAATCTGGAACACTGGTGCCAGAGGAACAATCTCCTTCTAAACGTCAGCAAGACAAAGGAGTTGGTAGTGGACTTTAGCACAAAGCAGGAGAGGAACTACCAGACCCCTGTCATCAACAACAGCCAAGTAGAGAGAATGGACAGCTTCAGATACCTCAGTGTCCACATCAAGCAGGACCTGTCATAGTCCTGTCACATCAACACCGTGGTGAAGAACGCCCGACAGCGTCTCTACGACCTCAGGTCATTGAGACTTTAGACTGCTCTCCAAGGTGCTCAGGAACTTTTACTCCTGCACCATAGAGAGCATCCTGATGGGAAACATCACGACCTGGTTCGGGAACAGCATCATGCAGGACAGACGAGCTCTACAGAGGGTTGTGTGATCAGCTGAGTGCATCATCCACACCAAGCTCCCTGACCTACACTCAATCTACAGCAAGCGGTGCTGGACGAAGGCCAGGAAGATCGTGAAGAGCCTCAGCCATCCCAGCAATGGACTGTTCTCTCTGTTGAGGTCAGGAAAGCGATTCTGCTCCCTGAAGGCCAATACAGAAAGACTGCGGAGGAGCTTCTTCCCGCAGACGATACAGTCTCTCAACCAGCACACCACACAGTACTGACAGACCCACTTTACACACCCACTCTCATGCTTCTTGTACTCTCTCTGGACATTTGTTACACTCATCGGCCCTAGTGGTCACTGCACACCTTTCACACTGCTATTTATTCTATTATGCACAAGTCACTTTAAGTATGAACACTTTACAGCATATTTGCACACCCCCTGGACATTTCTATTTATACTCCACTCTTTCCCACACAAAATTCCATGTATTCAATTATATAATTATATATTCTTATTTTCTTATATTGTATATTTATATATTTGTACTGTACAAATATTACAATAATAATAAATAATAATAAAAAATATTTTAAGGTCACGGGCAGTCACTTAAGCATTTCACTGCATATCGTACTGTGTATGACTGTGTATGTGACAAATAAAATTAGAATTTGAAATATGCTGTACCTTCATCATGAACCCACCTGATTCAAGTCACATGGGTGGTGTCGGGGAGAGACAAATCCAGACTGTAAGGAATGTATTGATGTACGTCCAGCACTCATGTATGAGGTAATGGCAATTATCAATAGTCGAAAATTGACTGCAGAACATATCAATGATCTGGTGGGACCAGAACCATTGACGCCAAATCATATACTAATGATGAAGTCAACTATAATTGCACCACCTTCTGGAGAGTTTGTAAGGGAAGATGAGAGCTCAATTTCTTGCAAATGAGTTTTGGACCAGGTGGAGAAAGGAATATCAGTCTATGTTTGCAACAGAGAAATAAGTACAGGGTGGGCCATTTATATGGATACACCTTAATAAAATGGGAATGGTTGGTGATATTAACGTCCTGTTTGTGGCACATTAGTATATGTGAGGGGGCAAACTTTTCAAGATGGGTGGTGACCATGGTGGCCATTTTGAAGTCGGCCATCTTGGATCCAACTTTTGTTTTTTCAATAGCAAGACACATCAACTTTTTCTTGGGAATTTCACAAGAAAAACAATGGTGTGCTTGGTTTTAACGTAACTTTATTCTTTCATGAGTTATTTACAAGTTTCTCTTTGTTCACAGCCATTGCCATGTCGAAGAGGTTAACACGTGATGAGCGGATCAAAATTGTGTTGATATCTGGTGAACGCAGTAACTGGGTCATTGCAGCAGATTTCAATGCAAGACACCCTACGGGAGTGTCCATACAGGACACCCTACAGTTTCGTGAAACTGGTTCACTGTTGGATTTGCCAAAATGTGGACGCATGAAAACTGTCACTAATGAACAAACATCAGTGGCTGTCCTAGCTTCATTCAGCAAGAGCCCACAGCGTAGCACTTGCCGCATGACACTGGAGATTGGCATTAGTCGAACATCCCTTCGGCAGATATTAGCTACTCACAAATGGCACCCTTACAAATTCCAGCTACTGCAGCATCTCAACGAGGATGACCCAGATCGACACATATAATTTGCAGAATGGGCAAAACAAAAATTGGAACTGGACCCTCAGTTCACGCAGAAGATTTTGTTCAGTGATGAGATAACTTTTATGTGAATGGTGAAGTTAACAAACAAAACCACCGCTATTGGTCTGACACTAACCCACATTGGATAGATCCCTCCAAGACTGTTGGAACAAAAAAGTGATGGTATGGTGTGGTATATGGGGTACAAAGATAGTGGGGCCATTCTTCATCAATGGAAACCTCAAGGCCACTGGATATTTGAAATTGCTACATGATGATGTGTTTCCCTCTTTATGCACTGAAGCTGGCATGTTCCCTGAGTTTTTCCAGCAAGATGGTGCACCACCACATTATGGATGTCAGGTCCGAGCATTCCTAGATGAACCAGTTTCCTGAAAAGTGGATTGGTCGTCGTGGGTCATTTGAATGGCCCCCAAGGTCTCCCGATCTGACCCCCTTAGACTTTTATCTTTGGGGTCATCTGAAGGCAATTGTCTATGGTGTGAAGATACGAGATGTGCAGCACCTGAAACTACGGATACTGGAAGTCTGTGCTGGCATTTCTCCTGCAGTGTTGCTATCAGTGTGTGAAGAGTGGGAGAAGAGGGTTGCATTGACAATCCATCACAATGAGCAGCACATTGAACACATTTTATAAGTGGTCAGAAACTTGTAAATAACTCATGAAAGAATAAAGTTAAATTACGTTAAAACCAAGCACACCATTGTTTTTCTTGTGAAATTCTCAATAAGTTTGATGTGTCACATGACCCTCTTCCTATTGAAATAACAAAAGTTGAATCCAAGATGGCCGACTACAAAATGGCCACCATGGTCACCACCCATCTTGAAAAGTTTGCTCCTTCACATATACTAATGTGCCACAAACAGGACGTTAATATCACCAACCATTCCCATTTTATTAAGGTGTATCCATATAAATGTCCCACCCTGTAGAATAAGAGCAGGAAAAATGCTAAAATAAATAATATTGTTCTGCTTCAAGATGATTTGGCACCAAGAAATCAGTGCAAGCTAGTCAAGGTTGTAGAAGTCTTCCCAGAAGCTGATGGCAGGGTCAGACGACTTAAACTTCTTATTAGTGATGCAACACTGGATACCAAGGGTGCCCACACAAGCAAGTTAGTCTATTTAGAAAGACCCATGCACAAAATGTCATTACTTGAAGCGGATTAAGGGATAAAATGTGGTGAAGTGCTTTATCTGAGTGTGCTTAACGTGATCAGAAATTTGTTCTGAATGTTATTTTCATGATGCGTTACTTTAGTATTCATAACTGTAAGGATCACGCATATTGTAGCGTGATGGTGGGAGTGTATATGTGTCACGAACTGGTATGACCGGCAGTTCGGAGGATGTTATTGCCGTGGGCATAACGGGGAGGCATAGGTGCAGACAGATTGTTTTTAAACAGAAAAGTCTTTAATTCACAAAAAAATGAATGAACAAAATACACACATGGGCTCTGGACATACACACAGTCTCTTGAAGCATACATAGTCTCTATGCAGGAACTATTAAGCATTTCAGACGTCTTTAAGCATTTCAGCCCCTGTAGGACTGACACAGGACTGACACAACTGGACGGGAAAAACAATAGAGGCTAAGGGAGCACACGAAGGTTAAGGGAACACACTAGAGGCTAGAGGAACACACGGGAAACTAGGCAAACACCAGAAAACACACAACACAGCACACACAAATTAACAGAATAAACTAAAAGGTACACTTACACATTACACTACTCACAGAACACATCAGAGCCTTATAAACAAACTTAAGTAAAATAAAGCATAATCAAAACACATGCCCACTGACAGTATTAATGCTCGACCCAGTTTCCCAGAACAATCAGCTATTTGTAACCCTAATAATGAGCTACCTCGGTTCAGGTGAGCACCCGCATCACCTGCCCGAGGTGCCTTCTGGGAAACTGAGTCGACTAACAAAAACTACAAAACAAAAACAAACGTGAACACAGCGACCTCTAGTGGTAGACCTTTACAATATGCTGACACAAAGTTTATTTATTTCCACTAGATGGCACTTGTGTACTTGAACACTCGCTTGTTTCAATAAATGTTGACTAGTTTAATTAGTATAATTTAATATTTTGATTATTTTATAATGTCACTTGTGATTTGTATATACAGTTATCATTTGTTTGAATGAGAGACAAGAACTTTGGTCATGTTTTATTTTATTCTCATAGTTGCATTTTGTAATTGAATTGGAATTGCATTTAATGTTGTATGCATGTTTTCTGTGTAACTGAATGTTTAACTGATGTCTGTTATATGTTTGTTTTGTTTATTTAGTTCTTTGGTGTCAATGAGGATATTGAACATCTATAAAAAGAACCTCAGTCTCATCTTACCGTTGTCTTGTAAATAATTGATTAAACCGATGAACAACTGTAACAACTGTTTAGAAACAGTCCTAAACACAAGCGCATGATCTATTATTGTCCTTAATTAAAATACATCAATACGTTAATAACTTACACCATGATAACTGAGTGCAGAAGGATCTGAAGAGGCTTGTCTCTATTACACAGAGACTTTAAAACATTCAGAGTAAATTGGCCATAGACAATGTTTCTTTTGCTGAACAGTGCATAGTCAATAAGCAATATTAAAAATAAAACAAACCAGGAAGTAAGTGTTCCATACATTGCAGTACTGTACTTAACAAGTACCCCTAACAAACATAACTAATAGTGTACAAAGTAAAAAGTTTCACTATCTTGAAGTCCAGTAGTTAAAATGGTATGTGTGTGTGTGTGTGTGTAACCCCCTCAATTTACGCAAAGAATATCTCATGTACAAGACAAAAGATGGTCAGAGGTGTGAATGCCTGGCTCTGCTTTGCTCTTCAATGTGTGTTTGTGTGTTTGTGCTTTAGGTCCTTTGGGGTGCATTCTTAAATTAATCTCTCTGAGTCTGTATAAATGCCAAGTTGGGAAAATATCATGTTTGAGAAAACGACACATTATATATCTGCAAAGTTATAAAATTCTCTGGTCTAAACATGTTCGCGGAGCTCTACGGCCTTTATTGATGAATCTCAGAGAGTCCCCCCGCCCTCGGCTTGTTGATCAGGGACACTCTGATCATTTTGATTCATACTGTACATATTTCCTCACACAGTTTATTCTCATTTCTCTAATTATTTTTTTAATTCTCTAAAACTGTTTTGCGAGAGTAACCATTGTAAAAAGCGATATATAAATAAAACTAAATTGAATGTTACAGTTAATCCAAACCAACTGTTACTGAGTTCTGATTAAACAGGAAGCATTCCATGAGCAGCAATATCACCAATAAACTTGATGGATGCGGAAATCTGGAAAACTGTAACAGTTTAAATGAGAATGTTGTGGCTTCTTCCACTTTCCTTCCCTGTACGTGTGTTTGTGCCTGCAAGCATACGTGTGTTTGTGAGAGACAGAGAGAGAGAGCTCTTCTTTGACACAAATAGCCGACAATAAATTATGTGTGCATTATGTGATATAAAATATAAACAAGTTTCTGTAACATGCCAGTTTACTTTTATTCACATGAGAGCGATTATATGAATAAAAGTGAACTGGCATTCTCAAGACACAAACTGGGGATCACCTGCTTTCAGTGCAGATGCTTTAACCATTTCACCACATGGGAAGCTGTGAGATTCATTGACTAAAACTCTATAAATTGTAACACACTGTGTTACCAAAAATCACTCATAGCCCCTCATAAGCACGGAATTACTATAGCACATACTCCCATACCATGCTGAGTTATTTATTTATTTATTTATTTATTTAAAACATACTGTGAAGCATTAGTAACGATTACATAAAAATACATTTCGGCTGACATTTTTACATTGTTATAATATTATTTTAAAAGTGTATGAGAGTAACAGAGCAAGATGACATCCTTTATGTAATGAAAAAAATATGTAGACAATGCAGTAACTTCCAGTGGTGCTGTGTCTTATATGCATGAAACCATTAAAGAACCATTAAAGTAATTAATGACTGGTACGCAGAAACTAACACGGTGTATATCTCCAAGATGAAAAGCTTGATTTAATCAGAAAAATATGTTGACAAAGCAATAACTGAGGTACCTGAAGCAGTCAATGCTCCACCTGGAGGGACTATACAGCATTGGAAAAAGCTCATTAGAACAGCACAAGAGGGTGTTTATGGGGCGGAAGTTCATTCATTGCGTCATCACGGGGATCAGGATCCGTGCAGGGAAAGGTCACAGATGCACCATGGGTTGGGGAGGGTCCTGCCATGGAGTAGAAGAGGCTTCTACTACACGCCATGTTAATTAAGTGATAAAATGCTGCTTCATAGAGAATCTAAAAAAAATTTTTTTACACTTAATTTATTATGAATTAAAAATATTATTCATATTAATATAGTTATTTAATATCTTTTTTTTTCAAATACAGTGGAACCTTGGATTACGAGCATAATTCATTCCGGAAGTGGGCTCATGTTCAAATTTATTCGTTTTTCAAAAAAAAATGTTGAAAATGTGAGTGTGACGCTCGGTGTCAAAATAAGAGTCGCATGCGTGACACATGATACTCGGCACTTGTAAACTAATACTTGCTCGGTTTCCGATTAAAAATTTATTAAAAATCTTTGCTCAGTTTGCGGAACACTAGTAAACCACGTTACTCGCAGTCCGAGGTTCCACTGTAATAGTATATGTATATATTAGCCCACCGATGGTGGAGAAACTTATGAATCTGGGCATGGTCTGTGGTTCTATAAGAGCATAGATTGATTTCTTATTTCCGACATATTTGTTCTGCTTGTTTATTTTTTTATTTTTTGTGATATTGATTTCTGTTCAAAATAAAGTCTTCAAAACAAATCAAAATCACTGAATGAGAAAAGGGAGACATCAGTTTGAACTCACAGCTGTTCTTCAAAAGCTTTGACTGTAAGAGTTTATCCTCATCATCCTCTGTATCTGAGACTCATCAGATCAGAATTCAAATTGTTTAAATCTGTAAAGGGAGCAAAAAGAGCAGAGTGATCTGATCCCTCACAAGAAAAACCAATGTCACACAAAATACCAAAAGCTAAAAATACCAAGAAATATATAAAAATCTGGGTACATTAGAGGAACATTATGTCACGGGCGAAGCTAGGGAGAAAACACGTAGATCCAGTAGCAGAGAGAGGCAGAGAGAATAATCCAGCAAGAAACACTTACAGCCAGAAGAGGGCATCTCGGTCTGTGAAAACCAAGAAGTGTAGGGAGGCAGCACACAACTCCACGTTAGTGAGGTCAAAGATTCCACAATGGACAGGAGACCAGTCGTTGGATCTGAGACACGTGGAAGGTGGGGTTGATACGGCGCATCGACAGTGGCAGGGAAAGCTTGACAGCGCAGGGGTTGATGACTCAGGGGTTGAAAGGTCCAATATACCTCGGAAACAATTTCCTTGACATGGTCTTTAGTGGTATGGCGTGTGTGGACAACATTACTCTTTGACCTACGCGGTATCTGGGAGCTGCCGAGCAGTGGCAGTTGGCCTTGTGTTGGAATGTATTTAATGGGCGCAGCAGTTGAGAGCGGGCCTGTTGCCAAGTTCTCTTGCAGCGATGGACTAAAGCTTGGGCTGATGGTACCGCAACTTCATCCTCTTGAACAGGGAACAGAGGTGGTTGATATCCCAGACAGCATTGGAAGGGAGACATTCCAGTGGAAGATGTGGGGAGCGAGTTGTGGGCATTTTCTATCCATGGGAGAAATTTATTCCATGAAGTTGCGTCCCGTGATGCCATACACTTTAGAGACTTCCTGGTTGATCCGTTCCGTCTGTCCATTGCTCTGGGGGTGGAAGCCAGAGGACAGGCTGTGGGAGGCACCAATGAGCTTACAGAAGACCTTCCAGAATTGTGCAGAAAATTGCAGGCCCCTGTCTGAGATGATATATGATGGGAGACCATGGAGCCAGAAAACATGAGACACCAAGAGTTCAGCTATTTCGAAGTGAGCGGCCTTAGAGAATCGATCCACCACTGTCATAATGCAAGTGTTGTTGTCTGAGGGTGGTAATCCCGTGTCAAAATCAAGAGAGATATGAGACCATGGGCAATGACGGATGCGGAGCGGTCTGAGAAGGCCCTCTACGGGGGCGATTCGTGGATTTATTCCTAGAACAAGTATCGCATGAAGATACGAAACCTTTGACATCCTCCTTAACGGTTGGCCACCAGAAAGGTTGCTCAATGAGAAAGAGCAGGCTATGCCCGGGTGGCATGCCAACTTGGAGCTGTGGGCCCAGTCTAATACAGTGGAACGGAGAGGGCTTGGGACGAAGAGTTGGTTGGGGGGAACGTTACTTGGACCTGGCTCATGTTCGAGCGCACGTAGCACCAGGCTTTCTATTTCTAGGCGAGTATCAGCCACCAGACAATGTGGGGGAAGGAGGGGAATCCATAGGGGGAGAGAACTGTTGAGAAAGGGCGCCCGGCTTGGTGTTCTTAGAACCCGGGTGGTAGGACAATGGAAAGTTGAACCAGGAAAAGAACGAGGACCAATCGTACCTGACAATAATTAAGTTGCTTGGCTGACCTTAAACACTAAGTTTCTATGGTCCGTCCAGACCAAGAATGGATGTTTTACTCCCTCCAGCCAGTGTCTCCATTCTTCAAGCGCAACCTTGACGGCCACCAGCTCTCGGTCTCTGATGTCATAATGGGGTTCAGACGGAGAAAGTCGACGAGAGAGGAAGAAACAGGGGTGGAGTTTATTATCCTTGGAAGACCTTTGAGAAAGAATGGCTCCAACACCTGTTTTTGATGTGTCCACTTCGACCACAAACTGGAGGGACGGGTCAGGGAAGGTAAGGATAAGGGCAGAGGTGAAACGACCTTTGAGTTCCTTAAAAGCCTTGTCCACCAGCAAATTCCATTGAAACTGCAATTTTGTGGATGTGAGAGCGGTGAGAGGTGCTGCAACAGTGCTATAGTTCCAAATGAAGAGTCTGTAAAAGTTGACAAAACCCAAAAAACGTTGAAGTTCCCACCAGATGGTACCGGCCAATCTGTGACCGCCTTTACTTTAGCTGGGTCCATCTGAATACCTGATGGTGATATGACAAACCCAAGGAAGGAAGTGGAATCACGATGAAATTCGCATTTCTCAGATTTGACGTAGAGCTTGTTTTCCATGAGCCTTTGTAAAACCTGACGGACATGGGACCGGTGTTCCTTCAGTGTGCGGAAAAAATAATCGAGGTAAACAAATGCAAAAATGTTCAGGAAGTCTCTCAATACATCATTGATGAGAGTCTGGAAGACAGCTGGGGTGGACAGCTGGGGCGGACACCTTGTGGTGCCCGAAGGGTACCACGAGGTATTCGTAGTGGCCTGTAGGTGTATTGAAGGCAGTCTTCCATTCGTCTCCATCTCGTATCCTCACTAGGTGATAGGCATTCCTAAGATCCAACTTGGTGAACATCCGTGCATCCTGAAGTAACTCAAAGGCCAAAGACATGAGAGGGAGTGGGTAGCGGTTCTTAACGGTAATCTCATTAAGCCCCCTATAATCAATACAGGGCCGTAAGGATTTGTCCTTCTCCACGAAGAAAAACCCTGCGTCTCCTGGAGAGGAGGAAGGACGAATGATTCCTGCCGTGAGGGATTCCATAATGTACTGATCCATGGCCTCTTTCTCAGGGCGAGAGAGGGGAGTATAGTCGTCCCTTTGGCGGGGTAGTACCTGGGAGAAGGTCAATGGCACAATCGTATGGGTGGTGGGGGGGGTAGTGAGATTGCACGAGATTTGCTAAAACCTTTCAGAAGATCGTGGTATTCAGCTGGGACGTTCAAGAGGTTGGAGCAGTCCTTCAGCAGAGAAGGCGGGACCCTTTGGCAGCAGAGCGGAGACATGATGACAGACAGAAAGGACTCCATTGCAAAACTCTCTTCTTGACCCAGTCAATGTGGGGATTGTGCAATTGTAACCATGGGAGACGCAAAACAGGTGGAGCAAGGGAGCTCTTGACAATCAGAAACGAGATAATTTCTGAGTGGTTTCCTGAAAAGTGCAATGTGACTGGTAATGTGTGGTGGGTGATGGGGGCCAGTGGACAGTGAGCGGGTGGCTTAGAGGCGTAGAGGAAATTCCAAGGAGGTTCACCAGTGAAGAGCAGATTACAGAGAGGCCTGCCCTTTTAACGGGCAGTTACATGAGAAGTGACCCAACTGACCACAGTAGAAGAATGCCCCCTTATCTCATCTCTGTTGGCACTCCTCAGGTGAGATACCCGTCCAACCCACCTGCATTGGTGCAGGAGGGTTCTCCAGGGAGCTGGTGGAGGCTAGAGGGGGGTGGTGACCAGAGGTTCAGTCAACGCTCCTGCTGCCTGAGGCGCTTACGAGCATCGATACGTGCTCCTAAATCAATGAGGTCTTGTAGGTTGGATGGTGGTTCGCGCGCCAACAACTCATCTTTGACTGTGTCTGAGAGCACATGAAGAACTGCGTCAAAGAGAGCTTGATCAACCTAACCACATGAAGCGGCCAATGTATGAAACTCTATGGCATAGTCATGAACAGATCAGGACTCTTGGTGAAGAGCTAATATCTGGCCTGCAGCCAGGCGCCCAGTGGATGAGCGATCAAAAACTCTTCTCATTTCATCAGTGAAGACTTTATAAGTGAAGCAACAGGTTACTTGAGCATCCCACAAGACTGTTCCCCATTCTCTCGCCCTACCAGAGAGGAGCGTGATGTATGCCACCTTAGCTTGTTCTGTAGGGAAGGACGAGGTCTGCAGCTCAAGGACTAGAGAGCATTGAGAGAGAAATGAACGGCATGTGTTAGGGTCCCCATCATAGGTAGGCGGAGCAGGAAGGCGAGGCTCATGGGGCGGTGCGACTGCTGCTGCTCCTAAGGGACGAGGAGCCGTGTGGGAGCTGGGGGGGGGGTTGCAGAAGCTGGATTTGAGTCCCAGGGAGGTCAGGGTCTCAGTTACTGTTTTAAGCGTGCTAGTGACCTCCTGAATGTCACGTTGATGCAAAACCAGGAGCCCTCCCTGACTTTCTAGTGCTGATCTCAAGTGAGCAAAATCTGCTGGATCCATAATGGCCAGATTATACTGTCACGGGCGATGCTAAGGAGAAAAAATGAAGATCCAGTAGCAGAGAGAGGCAGAGAGAATAATCCAGCTAGAAACACTTACAGCCAGTAGCGGGTGTCTCAGTTTGAGAGAGCCAGGAAGTGTAAGGAGTCAGCACACAACTCCACATTAGTGAGGTCAAAGATTTCAGTGCACGTAATCCAATCTCGTAATCAAAAGTCGGAAGCCGAGTTCAAAATCAGTAGACCCAATTGTGAGTGCAAATCCAGAAGCAGTGTCAGACGTGAGCAAAGTTCAAAACCGGTGATCCAATAGCAATAAATTCAGGGGCAGGCAGTCTCATGGTCAAAACGTGAGCGAGGTTGTGTGTGTTTGTGTGTGTATGTGTGAGTAACTCACTCTAGTTTTTCCAGTTTACAGCGTGGATCCTTCAGTAGATCAGAGAGCAGCTTCACTCCTGATTCTCCTGGTTGACTGTAGTTCAGATTGAGCTCTCTCAAGTGTGATGAGGGGTTCGACCTCAGAGCTGAAACCAGAGCAGCACAACCTTCACCTGTAATACTGCAGCGTTCCAGCCTGTAGAGAGATTAACAATTATAGATCAAACTGCATGTGCACACACACACACACACACACACACACACACACACACACACACACACACACAAAGTATAGTATATTATAGTATATGTGATCCTGTGCCTGTTTTTCAGATTCCTGCTTCTGCCTCATACTGTTGTCACACTTTAGATTTAATAATATTCTTTGGATTAAGTATAAGAAATTTATTCACAATTTCACTTTCTGAAGTTATCTCAGATCACTATCTTGTCCCCTGAGAACAGCATTTAGGACCCAATCATAAAGAAGGTCACACTTTTTAGATTTAATAATATTCTTTGGGTTAAGTATAAGAAATTTATTCACAATTCCATTGTCTGAAGTTATCTCAGATCACTATCTTGTCTCAATTAAAGTATGTCATAGTAATAATGTATGCACAGCACCACGCTACCGTATTAAATGTACATTTACATCAACTACCACACAGAGCTTTATCAATAATCTCCCAGAGTTACCAGCATAGATTGGATCGCCATCTGACTCCACAGAACTCGATCAGGTGACTGAATATTTAGAGTTGACATTCCATTATTCAAAAGCCGGTAATCCAAATAGAGTGCAAATCCATAACGTGAAGACAAGGACGAAAACGATAAACCAGACGGGGTCGTAACCGATAAACTGTGGCAAAACAAATGTTAGAGTAAAGGCATGAACCGCACAATAATCTGGCAATAAGTGGGTGTCCTGAAGCGCCTTAAATACGCATGACTGATTAATCCAAAGCGGCAGCAGGTGAGCTTGAGCCGTGACTGTGGCGGCAAAAAACAAGAGGCGATGCGGAGCTGGAACAGGAGTGCTTTAGACTGCTTGCGGAGGTGTTTATGTTGTGGGCGAGATCTGGCGTGTCGTGACACATTATTTATGGGTGAAACACACTGTGGCCTGATAAAGTCACCAGATTTATTTATTACCACGTTAAGATAAATCTCGTCTGAAGTGTATAAAGAGATATTAAGCCTCCAACTCAGTGTTAATATATGAGTGAGTGAGTGAGTGTATGTGTTTGTGTGTGTATGTGTGAGTAACTCACTCTAGTTTTTCCAGTTTACAGCGTGGATCCTTCAGTAGATCAGAGAGCAGCTTCACTCCTGATTCTCCTGGTTGACTGTAGTTCAGATTGAGCTCTCTCAAGTGTGATGAGGGATTCGACCTCAGAGCTGAAACCAGAGCAGCACAACCTTCACATGTAATACTGCAGCGTTCCAGCCTGTAGAGAGATTAACAATTATAGATCAAACTGCATGTGCACACACACACACACACACACACACACACACACACACACACACACAGTATAGTATATTATAGTATATGTGATCCTGTGCCTGTTTCTCAGATTCCTGCTCCTGCCTCATACTGTTGATGTTTTTTTTGCTGAACACCTGAACTGTCATCAAGCACATTAAAAATGGTGGAAAGTTTTGAGGAGAAATTGTGTAACCAGACCAATAATTACCCCACCTGTGTGATGTTTCTTTACCGCTGAACAGTGACTCATATGCATGTCAAAACAGTTGACATGGAAACTAAGCTGCTCCATGTTTGTTTACTTTATGAAAAACTATAAAACTGAATTTAAAACTCTGAATATGTAATACAAATTGAAATAGATAAATTATAGATTTCTACCAAAAATTATTGAACTAAAATACAAGGATTAAATAAACAAAAAAAAAATGTCTAGATGGTGCTCCGAAAATAACGTGGGCATTATAGATAACTGGAAGACCTTTGAGGACAAAGCTGGCCTGTTAGGGCGGGACGGTATCCATCATCTCGGGAAGGTGCTGCTCTCATTTCTTGTAATATAGCGCATAGTCTCAGAAGAGGCCTAGTTAATCGGTGACAATCCAGAGCCCAGGCCAGGGAGCAGACAGACAGGCTAAACCAACCGTCTGCTAGCTGCATAGAGTCGTCACTCAGGGTTCATCATATTGAGACTGTGTCTGTTCCCCGAGATAAACATGAATTTAGAAAGACTCAGAAAGTCTGTTTTAGTAATTTAATTAACATAGATACCACAAACTCGGATCACACTGAATGCACAGCCGGCACCTCTGATCTGAAGCTGGGACTGTTAAATATTAGATCTCTCGCATCTAAAGCAATTATTGTTGATGAAATTATCACAGATCAGGAGTTTAATATATTCTGTTTAACAGAAACATGGAATAAACAGGACGAGTATGTAGCTTTAAATGAAGCTAGTCCTCCTGGATACAGCTACATACACCAGCCTCGGCTCACTGGTAGAGGAGGAGGCATCCTGATAATCTGACTATCGTACAAAAACATGGAAATAAATTTAATGCGTTTGAAGATCCCTATAGTAACAAAACAAGTGTAGCTACAAATATTAAGTCTGCTCAGTCAATCCCTCTAATCATAATTTCCATTCCCCAGGGCCGTACTCTGAATGTCTCTGTGAATTTGCAGATTTCCTCTCAACCCTTGTCATTGCTGTAGACAAAGCATTAATTGCTGGAGATTTTTATATTCATTTTGAGAATCCAGAAGACCCCCTGAGAACAGCATTTAGGACCCAATCAGAAAGAAGGTCACACTTTAGATTTAATAATATTCTTTGGGTTAAGTATAAGAAATTTATTCACAATTCCATTGTCTGAAGTTATCTCAGATCACTATCTTGTCTCAATTAAAGTATGTCATAGTAATAATGTATGCACAGCACCACGCTACCGTATTAAATGTACATTTACATCAACTACCACACAGAGCTTTATCAGTAATCTCCCAGAGTTACCAGCATAGATTGGATCGCCATCTGACTCCACAGAACTCGATCAGGTGACTGAATATTTAGAGTTGACATTCCATTATTCAAAAGCCGGTAATCCAAATAGAGTGCAAATCCATAACGTGAAGACAAGGACGAAAACGATAAACCAGACGGGGTCGTAACCGATAAACTGTGGCAAAACAAATGCTAGAGTAAAGGCATGAACCGCACAATAATCTGGCAATAAGTGGGTGTCCTGAAGCGCCTTAAATACGCATGACTGATTAATCCAAAGCGGCAGCAGGTGAGCTTGAGCCGTGACTGTGGCGGCAAAAAACAAGAGGCGATGCGGAGCTGGAACAGGAGTGCTTTAGACTGCTTGCGGAGGTGTTTATGTTGTGGGCGAGATCTGGCGTGTCGTGACACATTATTTATGGGTGAAACACACTGTGGCCTGATAAAGTCACCAGATTTATTTATTACCATGTTAAGATAAATCTCGTCTGAAGTGTATAAAGAGATATTAAGCCTCCAACTCAGTGTTAATATATGAGTGAGTGAGTGTATGTGTTTGTGTGTGTATGTGTGAGTAACTCACTCTAGTTTTTCCAGTTTACAGCGTGGATCCTTCAGTAGATCAGAGAGCAGCTTCACTCCTGATTCTCCTGGTTGACTGTAGTTCAGATTGAGCTCTCTCAAGTGTGATGAGGGGTTCGACCTCAGAGCTGAAACCAGAGCAGCACAACCTTCACCTGTAATACTGCAGCGTTCCAGCCTGTAGAGAGATTAACAATTATAGATCAAACTGCATGTGCACACACACACACAGTATAGTATATTATAGTATATGTGATCCTGTGCCTGTTTCTCAGATTCCTGCTCCTGCCTCATACTGTTGATGTTTTTTTTGCTGAACACCTGAACTGTCATCAAGCACATTAAAAATGGTGGAAAGTTTTGAGGAGAAATTGTGTAACCAGACCAATAATTACCCCACCTGTGTGATGTTTCTTTACCGCTGAACAGTGACTCATATGCATGTCAAAACAGTTGACATGGAAACTAAGCTGCTCCATGTTTGTTTACTTTATGAAAAACTATAAAACTGAATTTAAAACTCTGAATATGTAATACAAATTGAAATAGATAAATTATAGATTTCTACCAAAAATTATTGAACTAAAATACAAGGATTAAATAAACAAAAAAAAAATGTCTAGATGGTGCTCCGAAAATAACGTGGGCATTATAGATAACTGGAAGACCTTTGAGGACAAAGCTGGCCTGTTAGGGCGGGACGGTATCCATCATCTCGGGAAGGTGCTGCTCTCATTTCTTGTAATATAGCGCATAGTCTCAGAAGAGGCCTAGTTAATCGGTGACAATCCAGAGCCCAGGCCAGGGAGCAGACAGACAGGCTAAACCAACCGTCTGCTAGCTGCATAGAGTCGTCACTCAGGGTTCATCATATTGAGACTGTGTCTGTTCCCCGAGATAAACATGAATTTAGAAAGACTCAGAAAGTCTGTTTTAGTAATTTAATTAACATAGATACCACAAACTCGGATCACACTGAATGCACAGCCGGCACCTCTGATCTGAAGCTGGGACTGTTAAATATTAGATCTCTCGCATCTAAAGCAATTATTGTTGATGAAATTATCACAGATCAGGAGTTTAATATATTCTGTTTAACAGAAACATGGAATAAACAGGACGAGTATGTAGCTTTAAATGAAGCTAGTCCTCCTGGATACAGCTACATACACCAGCCTCGGCTCACTGGTAGAGGAGGAGGCATCCTGATAATCTGACTATCGTACAAAAACATGGAAATAAATTTAATGCGTTTGAAGATCCCTATAGTAACAAAACAAGTGTAGCTACAAATATTAAGTCTGCTCAGTCAATCCCGCTAATCATCATTTCCATTCCCCAGGGCCGTACTCTGAATGTCTCTGTGAATTTGCAGATTTCCTCTCAACCCTTGTCATTGCTGTAGACAAAGCATTAATTGCTGGAGATTTTTATATTCATTTTGAGAATCCAGAAGACCCCCTGAGAACAGCATTTAGGACCCAATCAGAAAGAAGGTCACACTTTAGATTTAATAATATTCTTTGGGTTAAGTATAAGAAATTTATTCACAATTCCATTGTCTGAAGTTATCTCAGATCACTATCTTGTCTCAATTAAAGTATGCCATAGTAATAATGTATGCACAGCACCACGCTACCGTATTAAATGTACATTTACATCAACTACCACACAGAGCTTTATCAGTAATCTCCCAGAGTTACCAGCATAGATTGGATCGCCATCTGACTCCACAGAACTCGATCAGGTGACTGAATATATAGAGTTGACATTCCATTATACCCTAGATAACGTAGCTCCAGTTAAAAGAAAAATTATTAGAGATAAGAAACTTGCTCCATGGTGTAATGATCTACATTACAGACCACTCAGAATACAGACCACTCAGAAATTAGAACATAAATGGCGTCAAACTAAATTGTCAGTATTTCAAATAGCATTGAATGGGAGCATCCTGAACTATAGAAAAGCTCTTAGTGTAGCTAGATCAATGTATCTCTCCACTCTTAGATTTGTATTTAATACCGTAGCCAAAATAACCAGAAATAAGACCACTGCAGAAATCTCTGCAACAACATTGTGCAGTAGTGAGGACTTCATGAACTTTTTTAATAATAAATTTGAAAATATTATGCATAAAATTGAGGCTTTGAAATTGGTCAATGTATTGATGCAGATGCTAAACCAACCATGTCAGATCAGAACCTAGAATACTTTACTCTTCTTGAAGAGAAGGTACTAATTTCACGCATCTCTTCTGCAAATTCATCAATTTGTATATTAGATCCATTACCGACACATTTTCTCAAACAGATAGTGCCAGAAATAACAGAACCCCTGTTGAATATAATTAACTCTTCACTCAGCATAGAGTATGTTCCTAAATCTTTTAAATTAGCAGTTATTAAACTGATAATTAAGAAGTCTGACCTCAATCCATGTCAGCTGTCCAATTACAGGCCAATATCAAACTTCCCCTTTATCTCTAAGATTCTGGAAAAGATAGTAGCAGGGCACATAATAGATAGAAATACCATACAGGAACTGTATCAGTAAGGATTTAGGCCTCATCATAGCACAGAGACAGCACTCGTTAAAGTAGTAAATGACCACCTATTGGCCTCTGATCAGGGTTGCATAACTATGCTTGTGTTACTCGACCTCAGTGCAGCTTTTGACACCACTGATCAAGTATTCTTTTTCACAGATTAGAAAATTTTGTAGGAATTAAGGGAATAGCCCTCTCCTGGCTCAGATCCTATTTGACTGAGTCATGTAGATTTACATGTAGACTAAGTCTTAGTATGTAGATTTAAATATTGATCATTCTGCATGTTCTCTAGTGGAGTTTGGTGTTCTACAAGGTTCGGTTTTAGGCCCACTGCTTTTTTCCCTTTTTTTGGGCAACATAATCTGTAAGCATGATATTAGTTTTCATTGTTATGCTGACAACACAGTTGTACATCTCAGCAAAACCAGATGAGAAAAACCATCTTGCTAAAGTTGAGCAATGTGTAAAGGATATAAGAGACTGGATGATAATTAACTTCCTTTTGCTTAATCCTGATAAGACAGAAGTTCTAGTCATAGGACCGCATGCAGCTAGAAGCAAGATTTTAGATCACACTGCAACTGACGGCCTTTCTGTTCTATCTAGTGCAACAGTAAAAGACCCCAGTGAGATTATAGATACTAGTCTTTCATTTGAAGATTATGTAGAGAATATCACCAGGATAGCATTCTTTCACCTCAGAAATATTGCCAAGTTAAGTATTGTCACTACACGATGCAAAAAAACTAGTTCATCCTTTTATCACCTCTAGGTTGGACTATTGTAACGCCTTACTGTCTGGTTGTTCATCTAGGTGCATGAACCAGCTTCAATTAGTTCAGAATGCAGTAGCAAGAGTCCTCATTAACTAGAAGAAACAAGCACATCTCCACTATCTTATCTTCATTTCATTGGCTTCCTGTAAATTTTCACATTGATTTTAAAATACTATTTTTGACATATAAAGCATAAAATGTCTCCTGCCGCAGTATCTGAGTGAACTGAGTTCTGTCCTCAGTTCTCAGCTCAAAATTCTCCAGTTTTAGAGAATTGAACTCTCTGACATGGCTTCAGGTGTGTTCCGATGGACGGTGTGCTGGAGGAGATGTTCATAGCAGTGGAAGAGCTGGTGGTGTATGTGAACATCTAATCAGCGACAAAGTTATGGAATAGACATCCAAATAGTGTTTGGGACTCAGAAACAGTCTCAGTGTTTAAGTCTAGGCTAAAAACCTATTTATTTAGCGCAGCATGTTTGTAAATAGATGAGCCTTAGGTAAAGAAGCAGATCTGGGGGACTCATGGACGTAGAGTATTCTGGTGAACTGGTATGTTTAGATGCTGTCTTCCCCACTCTCATTGATCACTCAGGTTTGTCGATAGTGAGGTGATTGGTTGCTTTACATCTCAGGGAGCACTCATGTCTGTGTTTCCTTCTGGCTCTCCCTTTCAGTTATGCTGTTTTAGTTAGTCCTGCCGGAGTCCCTGCTTGCACTCTACACTAAATATACATTCACCTTATACATTATGTGACTGTGACCATACCTAACTCTTATCTCTCCTCTTCTGCTTTCTCTCTTTCTCTCTCTCTCTTTCCCTGTCTCTGTCAAGCTACACATGTCATTCCTGAGCTGCCATTGATCCATGACTCCTTCTGCCCTCTGGACCTGTCTGACTCATCCTGGTGCCCCGCTTCTGGTTGGAGATTTTGTCACATGGATGCCCTGTGTATCTCTTTGGGATGCATCCGGTGTCAGGTTTCACTCTACTGTGAAGACGGTTCTGGCCTTGACTGATGTTGACAGCTGTTTCTCTGAGGACTTGGGAACAGTCTGTCAATAGTTCAGGCTTGGAATTTCCTACAAGTCTACCTGAGCCTCCAATAACTGCCTGGACTCTATATTAACATCTATTTTATACTGACTATAACTATTGTACTGAACTGGCTGCCACCTAACACACAGTATGAACGCAGATCAATTCCTGCTTTCTGTTTCACCCAAATGAGGATGGGTTCCCTATTGAGTCTGGTTCCTCTCAAAGTTTCTTAACCCGATGTCAAACGGGAAGGTCTTCCCATGTGTGTCATTAGTACTTTCATGTCCTCCTATTTTACTAATCCTCTCAGACACCCTGCGTAAGGGCTCTTATTAGTATTGTAACATGTGGATTGGAAAAAGATCCATTATTGTCCATTATTATCAATCTAAATTAATAAATTGGAGCATAGGAGCTTGTTAAAGCTTGAATGTGAAATTTTACTGGGGAACAGCAGGTAAATTTCGATGAATGTGTTGAAGTAAAAGGGATCTAGTGATGCCCGTGATGACAATCACATAAACAGAATGTGAAAGTGATGATCTGACCTCAGTGTCTTCAGTGTACAGTGTGGATTCTCCAGCCCAGCAGAGAGTAGTTTCACTCCTGAAGCCTCCAGTTTATTGTTACTCAGGTCCAGTTCACTCAGGCTGGAGATGTTTGAGCTGAGAACTAAGGACAGAACTCTAGCTTTCCGCCATGAGATTATACCCACACAGTCTGAGAGAGAAATTATGATACATAAGAACACTGACATCTCTCTCTCTCTCTCTCTCTCTCTCTCTCTCTCTTTCTGTGCATGCGGTGGGTGTGAGGAGAATGTGTGGAGGGCTGTTCAGCATCCTGCCAAATTTTGAACGACTTTTTTTTTTTCACCATTTTTTTCCCTGTTGGTATGTTTTTTATAAACAAAGTTAAAAGATATAGTGAGAGGAAGAGGAAGCAGGGCACCAAGGCCTCTGAGGCCAGTGGAGAGACATTGTCTCTCCGTCATGGCTTCAGGTGTGTTCCGATGGATGGTGTACTGGTGGAGGAGGTGTTGTTAGCAGAGGGAGAGCTGGTGGGGTACGAGAACATCTACTCGGCCTTCCGGATGAAAAAAGCAGTGGTGGTCTTCCTGACCTAGACAAACCTTGTGAGTGCACTGGCATAAGTGTTAGAGGAACTGCGGTCCAAATCACCCCTCTGTTTGCTCCTGCGACACGAGTGATGATATCAAAGGACAAGGAAATTATGAAAGAGCTTGCCCACTTCGCGAAGTTTATTGGCCCTATGCGAGTTATAAGACGTAAGAGCTCTAAAATGTGACACATTTCCGCCACCAGGTTTTCATGATTTTGAAAGACAAGGAAGGACCCCCCAATGTAAACTTTTAAGTGCAAGCGGGAGAAAACTATTATACTGTTTTTGCCACCATGGAGCCCCTGAGGTGTTTCAAGTGCAGGGACATCGGGCACAAAAGGCTGAGCTGTTCACATGGAGCTGTGCAGCCGGGGAGCTCAGGGGTGACTTGGCCGGAAAACAGTTACAGCGATACAGGGACAGCTAACGGGAGAACAGCGAGGTGTCCGAGTCTGCTGCTTGTCTCAGCGACTCCCAGACTAGTGACACACCTGAGTCACAGCCCATAAAGTTCAGTCCTGAACACATCGACACTACGGGGACAAACACCACATTCGGGGCTGATATGAACACCACCCCTGATACGAGTGTAGATCCCAATGTCAGTACAGTAACCAGCGCTGACAGTGACCCCGCCCCTAACGTATGCTCAGAAGAAGTACAGCAGTCACAGACCAGCTGACATCCAAAAAGAACACTATAGCCAAAGCCAGTAGGAAAAGAGAGGACATGTCTGCCACAGAACCGAATGGCAAATGCAAAACCCGCAGTCAGTCTCTTTGTGTTTGTTTGAGTGTGTAAAAGTCATCCTTTCACGTGCCCATGTACTGTTTATTCTAACACACATGCACGCATGTGAAAAGCAAAATCATGTGTCATTAAAGAGGTTAAAGATCCATTTACTTTTTTTCTCTCTCTCTCTCACAGCCTGCACTGTTTGAGTGTGTTCTTTCTCCCCTTGCCTTCACACACACACACACACACACACACTCTGGGCTCTGTGGTGATTCTTTTGTGTGTGTGTGAGAGAAGGCGAAAAGAGGAAGGGAGGGGTACAGTGTCTAATGAAGCGCACACAGGCTAAGAGAGAGAAAGAGAGAGAGAGAGCAAGAGAGAGAATGGATCTTTAACCTTTCTAACACAGTTACACAGCGGAATCACTGCTGTAACGTAAAAATAAAGCAAATTAAACTGCACTCTATCTTTGAAAAGAATCGCGACAGAGCCTTGTTTCCATTAGAGTGTGTGTGAAGGCGAGAGGAAGAGGGCGGGGCACGTAGTCTAATGATGCACGCACACTCAAACGTTGGAGGCTAAGAGGATGGATCTTTAAACTTTCTAACACACACACACAAGCACGACTGGGAACACTTATCTGTCTGCATTTATTTTTACTTTTTTCAAAGGTTAATTTGTTTTATTTTTACTTTATATTTTGTATGAATTATTTTTATATATTTATTTTTTTGGTTCTGGATTTATTATTAGTTTTCATTATTTCTTATGGGGACAATTCGCTTTGGTTTGAGTTTTTGATATACTGTACGAACACGCTTCTGGAACCTATTATGCATGTAATCCAAGGTTCCCGTATATATGTGTATGTATTGTCAGTTCGCCCAAATCTATTATCGCCCCTCACTCACTTTGTAGGCTCCTTAGGTAGACGGCACCCCTTCTGCAGGTGTGTGAAGGAACGGGGCGCCTATGCAGGCCAGTTGGCGTTGATTAACGTTGATAGGATCTCGGGCTTGCTTCGCATTATATAAAAGCAAGGCGCAGAGTTTAGTCCAGGGTCCGAGAAGTGCATAACACGGTGGAACATGAGAGTGGCATGCAAGTGGGGCAATGGAACTTGCATTCCACTTTTTGATCGGCTTGCTGAGGACAGCGTGGGAAAGAACTGCGCAAGCTCCTGCGGCACCTTCACTCCCGCGCAGAGCTCGTCTTCACGTCCCTGCCGCTGAAGAGGAAAACGCCATGAGGAGGCTCGCGTCTGAGGCCGCACTCAGAGAGAGCTGGGTGGGGCCAGGCCGGCCATCGACAGCGGGAGAGGAAACCGATCTGGGAGTGTGCAGGAGCAGTGCCTCCACGTGCTCCGTTCTGCCACTCCGCCCACCACCACCTTCCACCAGCCGCGTGCCCACATGCCAGCTGGGCACTGCCTCAGACCTGCTCATGCACTTCATTCCTTCCCTTTCTTTCCGTCCTCTCTCCTTTAACCCTTTCCTTCCCCATTTTACTTAAATTAATTATCCTTTCTGAAACCAGAGCAGCACAACCTTCACCTGTAATACTGCAGCCATCCAACCTGTAGAGAGATCAACAATTATAGATCAACCCACACACACACACACACACACACACACAATTAAATATACTTTCACTTACACACCCTTGGGTATGTAGTATATGTTCTGTGTGTGTTAATCCCAGTCTATATTAAAGAGTTATGTCCTGATGGTCAGTACAGTTTTGACCCCCTGTCTGTTTTTTAGATTTCTGCTCCTGTTTTATACTGTTGATGTTTTTTCTTTTTTTTTCTTTTTATTTACATGAATCCTATCTAACTGCAATTGCATCATCCAGCATGTTTCCTGACAAAGGAGAGTTCTCTTGAGGAAGCATTGCACATGTGGACCTGACCGCTGTTCTTTTTGTATATTAACTATGTGATCATATAGAAAATCATTTATTTTGGACCAGCTCAAAGAAATCATTAAAAAAATGTTCCCAAAGTGTGTCACAAGCCAGCTAGATCAACCCAGCACCCAGACTCCACCCTGGATCTTCTCCCTGCGTGCCTACACTTGGGCACACCTTGACCTGATCAACTAATTATTCCCCTCTGGCTTTATAAGCACACAGAAAGAATCATTCAGCACTGCAGTATCTCCCTCTTGTGCCTCGCGTCTTCTCGGTCAAGTATTTTTCTGTTTACCCTATCCTGTTATCGACCCTGTCTGTTCCCTAGATGTTTCACTGGTCTTCGCCCCTGGTACTTCTGCTGTTATCGAACTGACTACTGTGTAACCTTAACGAAGCTCAAACATCACAGTTTGCTATTGGGTTCAATCCCATTCAGTCACCCCACCTCTGACAGTATAGTGCAGCCATGACGGACCCAGCAGACGCTTCTCGCCCAAGACTTAGCCTTCAAACTAGGCTCCAGCTCAGATCTAGTTCCCGTTCTGACACCCTATTGCATCAGACCGTGGCCCAGCAAAATGCTCTGAGGCTGGAAGACAACTGCTGGAGCTTTGTCAGGGTCCCAGAGCTGCTTATGATTATGCCATCGAGTTCTGAACCTCGCCAGCTGCTCCTCAATAGAACCCCCAGGCCCTGTATGACACCTTCCTGAATGGACTTTCGGAATCGGTCATGCATCAGCTAGTTTCCCAGCAGCTCCCTGAGGACCTTGTTGGATCTGGCAGGGTGAGTAGATGCATGGCTCAGACAAAGGCGCCATGCACCCAGCCAACCCCAGCTCAGAGCCAGCACCTCTTCAACTCCAACCACTTCCGTCAACTCCCCGGGCTAAACCGATGCAGATCGGGCGACCCCGGATCTCGCCAGAGAAGCGACAATGTCAGGGTCAGGTGGTTGCGTGCCTTTACTGTGGGCAGGTCGGGCATCTGCGCCTTCAGTGCCCATTAAAAGTTTATACACCGGGACTCTTAGTAAATAGGGGCCCTGGTCTCTGTTATAAGGTTTACTTTGTGAGTACCTCCATAATGTCACAAAAGCTCCATAATGTCACAAAAGTGTGCTTGATGTGCTTGGATAACTATAAGAAAGGGCCGAATATTCACATAATCAAAATAAAAACAAAGATGGGCCATGATCGACAGGGTTTATCACAAATCTACCTTCCAAGGTATTCGGTGGAGAATGTTTTGAGAAATCTCTGTTAGTGGATAGAGCCTATTAACATGTAGCCCCAAAACTAGTAGAGGGAGACAACAGATCATGGCCACTTATTTTAAAGCAATATCACTAGCACACAAAGAAGCGAGGAACGGCATGAAAATCAAGTTCAGCCTGAATAACCCAGCAACACTCAGCTCAACTACAATAAATTTACAGATCTGGAGAATCCAATGATCCATTATGGGAGAGAAGTGTGAGGTAAAGAGCCCTCCCCAGTGTGTCTAAAATAATCAAAAGGTGCAACATAAGCCATCAATGTCTACTTTAGTTGCCATGTATATTTGGAGAAGTCCCCAGACATGAGAGACAATACATGCAGCAGGCATGTCTGATGATCTCTGTTTATTATGAGCAAAGAGAACATCTTAAAGCCTATGGTCCGATGCCCTGTGTCATGTACATCCATTTACACTGAAAGAACAAAAATTATAAACACGTTCTGGAGATAACCCAGAGAGGAAGCCATACAGAAACCACTAGACAGACAGAAAATAGGAAACACATGAACATGTTCCAGGAAGACAAAAGTGTTCAGGCAAGCCATACAAAGTATTACCATATAAGGAATAAGGACATGCAATGAGATTGTTTTATAGACAAATGACAGGAGACAAAAAGAGATGTAAATGATAGTTAGATGGAAAAGTTCACACAATGTCAGAAAACCCAAACATTTTTTTATGTTTTGTTGTATTAATGTATAAATTAATTAGAAGACATCCAACAATGCATTTTTCTTTATGTCTTTCTATTATTAAGTTTATATTATGAGAATTACATTCAAATACACAGAATGTGAAAGTGATGATATGATGATCTGACCTCAGTGTCTCCAGCGTACAAAGTGGATTCTTCATGCCATCAGAGATCAGCTCCACACCTGAGGAAAGGATATTGTGACTCAGGTCCAGGTCTTTCAGACTGGAGGAGTTTGAGCTGAGAACTGAGGACAAAACTTCACAGCTTTCCCACAGGAGTTTACACCCATGCAGCCTGGGGGAAAATGATGATACATCATTTCTCAACATCACTCTCTCTCTCACTCACACACACACATAGAGAGAGGTGGAGAGGGAAAGAAAGCTGAAACTAAATAAATCTCCAAAAATATAGATCTAAAAAAACAACAACAACAAATTATCACAAAGTTTAATTAATTTGGACCAGCGCGTTGAAATTATTAAAAGAGTGTTGATGGACCAGTGTGCCCCAAAAGGGCGCCATAACTCACCAGCACACTTTCCACCTGTCACCTGCTCCCAATAAAAGGCCCCAAAGGTATACGCCAGTAAGTAGGATGTTATAAGCATGAAACCTATACCATTTTCAAATCTGCACAGACTCCAACACGACTGAGAGTCTCTCTGCTTGCACTCTGCCTTCAAGAAGCCACTGTGCCAGTGCATCTGCCGGCTCACTTGCCTTCCGCACTGGCTGGCACGTGTGTGAGTATTTGTGTGTGTGTGCAAAATGTGAGAACAAAACAAAAAAGTAAAACAAGCACTGTTTCACTGTTCCTCTGTTCCTCCCAGTGTACATGCTTTCCATGCCCACAAAAAGGCTATAAACTAGTGGAGAATGCATGCAGGAAATAAGGTCCCTGAGGCCCGCCACTCACATGAGCACTACATTTGACACCTTATGGAGGTATGCATTCAGCAACAGTTGTTGTGTTAAAGCAGCTTGCACAAGGTCAGATTGTCACCATGGAGCTCACACACAACCAGCAGCATGGAGGATGAGATAGACCTCTTTCTGACCCCCCGCAAGGATACCCAACATCTCTTCAGAAAGTTAACGCTGCACAACAAACTCGACTCTTATCTGTAAAGAGAACTGTGGATCTGGTAAATTAGCCGAAGCAGGAAAGGAGCTCTATCTTCATCTATCTTCTCACTGGGGAGCAGAGGATTATGAACTGTAGACAGAAATTCCAGCCTGCTGCAGCCTTTCCAGTAGTCAGGCAGCCCTGCAATTCCACAGCTGGATGTATGTTTTGCAAGGCCCTCCTTGCACTCAAATTGACTGCTTGCTAAAGACTGCCAACCGGTGACTACAGCCGGAAATGCTATCGGCAAAAGCCGAGGATGGTGATAATGCGTGACTGGTGGCATATTTTCATTTGAAAAATCTTCTCTACCACCGCACCAACTGTAAAGGAGAAACTTGTGACCTACTGAGCATGCCACAAGGGAAAGTAGATGCCATGATGCACCATGCTCACTCAAATCCTCTTGACGGCCATCTCGGGGAAAAGAAGACAAAAGCGAAAGTGAGGAGCCAAGGATCTTCTCAATCACATGGGTCTGCAATGTAAAAAAATTAAATCTTGACTTAATTCAAATTTTCAAGGCAACTTGCTGCACAGCTTTTGTAGCTGCCCTTCGGTATCGACAAAAAAAACGGGACACAGAGTGCTTCTGACGGGTGCTTATCTCTCTTTTATAAAAACAAAATCACAATCATTTTGTGGTCATTTACAGCTTTTTTGAGTTAACCTAACTTGTTGACTTAACTCAAAAAAGCTGTGCAGCAAGTTGCCCTGAAATTGAAGTAAGGTCTCTCAACTTATATTCTTTTGTTAAGTTAAAAGTGTTTTGATAGTTTCAAAGATTTATTAATTTAATAAATGTGAACTTGTCACATTTTTTGACATCCCGGGTTTAAAATATGTGTTTAAATTTGCTGAAGCAGTTTTTTTTTTATTAACATAAACAATCTAATGAAAAAAGCTGCAACTGCATGCCTGAAAGTTTCTTCCAAATTTTATTTTAAACCAAAAGTAACACACTACAGCCACATTCTTTGACTTTCAAAGAAAAGTACACAAAAAGAAACATGGCAAAATGCCTTTTACAGTCTAAATTTCACAAAACAAGGAAGAGAGTACAAAATAATAATTTGAAGTCTGAAAACAGCTCACAAAAGCAAAGTCATAGGAGAAGTTAAGTCTTAAGGGATTGTACCCTTACAGAGCAGTGAGTGCCCAATTCCATGAACACCTTCTCAATCACCTCAAAACTGTACTTCCGATTTTTTTGGTACTGAAAATCCAAAGCAAACAGGTCAAAGGCCAAACTGTTAAGCAACAGCAGATTGCAGATCTGGAGCATCTTGCAAGACAATCTCTTCCTCCAACACAAGAGTAAAGTTTATGACACTGGTCAAAGTCGTAGGGGAATCATCATCTTCAATCATAATAGGAACTCCCACTTTCATCCCTCTGGTCTCTCCACCATCAGGAGTGCTGTCCTAATGTAATAAAGAGTACAAAAAAACATCTTTTATATGTTGTTATATTTCTTTTTGTTCCATGAAAGTTTTGGATCCTACTAGATTAATGTAGACAGAATGTACAGAAAGAAACACCTCATAAATCCTTAAAATCAGTTATGTCTGAGCTATATAGGTTTGAGATGATCAGCTAAAGTAAAATAAGAGCCTGAGTTCAAATGAATAAGAATAAAATATATTAATAATGTCAACACAAACATTAACAGCCGTATTTTTGTCAAAGTGCCTGCAGAGAATCAATACAACATGTTCTGAATAGTGCAGATGATCCATCACGGATAAACACATCAAGATCTTCCAGAGTAGTTTTCATTCAGTGAGCCACAATGTTTAAAGTCTGACAAAAGGGTGCTAATGTTATGCATTGTCACTTTTGATAAACTTTCAGGTATTCATAACATTTAACATTAGGGAGACTCTAATTATGAGAGAAAGATTTTGAAATATGCAACACTGTTTGCATAGAAAAAAAAAGATGTTCAGGTTTGTACTCAATTGTCTCAGCATCAAATTTTTCTCTCAATTCTGCATGTGCACAAGGTGAAGTCCCAGCTTCAGGTTCACTGTTCAGCTCAGGATCTGTTTCATTCAAGATTTTCTCTGATTCCTTATGCATTAATCTGAAATCTTAGATGGTGTTATTTTTATGTTTTTTTGTTTTATGCCTGTTAAAGCTTGAATCTACATTTCTGTAAGGGGCAAAATATGATGTCTTTATTTCTTATATGTTTTCCAAGAAACCGTGCTTCGGAGCAGATCTAACAGAACTGGCACAAGTATGTTCTTGAAGGTTACATTTATTTGATCATAAATACAGTAAATACAGGAATAATGTGAAATATTACAATTCAAAACAGCTTCTTTCTATTGGAATGTATTTAAATTGTTTTATTTATTGCTGTGATGTAAAGCTGTGTTTTCTGCCTCATTACTTCAGTCTTCAGTGTCACATGATCCTCAGAAATCACTATTTCATTAACTCATTCATAATGATCAAGAAACATTTATTGAGTTTTTTTAGAAACAATAACTTTTCTCCCCCAGGACTGAATGACAATTTTATGCATTTTTATAGGCTAACATTCTTCTTATTATTAAAATGGGCAAAAAAGCTATAACTCTCTATAAAAAAATATCAAGAAATTTTCCCATGATCAGATCCTCATATTAGAGGGATTTCTGAAGACCATGTGACACTAAAGACTTAAGTAATGATGCTGAAAATGCAGCTTAATGTCACAGCAATAAATTACAGTTTTAAGTACAGTACATTCCAGTAGAAAACAGTTATTTTGAAGTCTAACATTATTTCACATTATTCCTGTTTTACTATATCAAATAAATGTATCATTGATTAACATAAAACTCTTTTAAAAACATAAAATAATACAGATCTAAAACTTTTTAATGTTAGTGCACACTGTTTTAAGAGCTAATCTGGCTAATTATAGGTTTGCAAGGAAATATTCAGTAGTCTTTTTACTTAATTGTCTAAGACTCAATGAGATCCATCTATACTCAATGCACATTTAATGAAAGAGGAAGGGGGAGGTTATGAATAGTCTAACATGAAAAAGTAAACTAGTAAGGTTATACCTAGCATTTTCTTTTGCCATAACTTCATACTTCGGTCAGGTGGTTCAGGTGCATTGTATTTTTACTTAGTTTGAGGTCTTGCAATGAAGTCTGGAAATGTTTATCCGGGAGTATATTGAGAGAATGTGTTCTGAAACGTAAAATGCAAAGATTACAAACACATCCGTGGTGCAAATACTGCATACTGCATGAATATCAAGTTTCGAAAAGTTATTAGGAATGTAACCAGATATTCTAGATATTCCAGATATTCTAGACTAGTCTTATTGTTCTGCAATCTCTTTGGCTGTGGGTAATAAGTGGCTACAGTTAAGTTTGCAACAACTTATTTTATTCATACAAACTCCTCTCATGTGCTTCTCTCATGCCGTGTCCCATGGGAAACCCCAGGCAGGTAACTTGTTAGTTCCTCTTAACATAATCAACATAACCAGTAAATCAAATATCTCACATGCAGGGATATAGAGAAAATAATAATGTGCTGTAAATAATAATTAAATAATATTCGATTCTAAATTAAAACACAATTAAATAAATACTTCATGATATGCAACACCTGTGATAAATAACAAATGAATGCAGTAAACTTAAAATAATACAAAGTATATTGGTTGTAGGAACTCGGGTTACAGGAAGACTTCCAACTTTTTCACTCTCTCACATTATATAAACAATAACACCAAGCTATATGTACTTCGCAAAGAGCGCCATATAATAGCGCTCATTTATGTTAAGACCATTTCTACAAAGGACTTCGATATAAATATATGCACTTACCAAAGTTTAAAAGAAGAAGTTGTCCGTTGTGAGGTGAAGAAATGAGCTGCTAATCCAGATGATGTTCAAAATACCCGCTGCATCCACCATGCATGCGCCAACTTCCGAACCAACTTCTGTGCATGTTAACTAGCACTAGCAAGTCTGTTCAGTAATTAAACCTTAGTTGACCCAGCGAGTTTTTAATGAACTTGTTTTCACTAGTTCAGTCAGCTTTTTCATGTCGTATTGTCCAGATTACTAATAAATACTCATTATGCCAACATTTTGCTAGTTGTTTTTTTTACAGTGTGGTGAAGGAGCATCTCTTAGACCAGGGCACGTCCTTCATGTCCAAGATGATGAACTGGTCATCCACTCATGTGACTGGGGCGAGCATCTGCAACATCTCCAGTGTTGCAGGAGCCCAGAAATGCGGGACTGACTGTAAACCCAAGTAAATGCTATTTGGAGCTGACTGAAGCACAATACCTGGGGTACTGAATTGGCCATGGCTTACTAAAGCCACAGGAAAAATGGTTGAAGTCATCCATAAGTAAAAAATTTGAATATTGTGCAAAAGTTTAATTATTTCAGTAATACAATTTAAAAAGTGAAACTAACCTATGAGATAGACTCATTACATGAAAAGCAAGATAGTTCAAGCCGTGATTTATCGTAATTCTAATGATTATGGCTTGCAGCTCATGAAAACCCCTAATCCACAATCTCAGAAAATTTTTATATTGTGAAAAGGTTCAATATTCTAGGCTCAAAGTGTCCCAGTCTAATCAGCTAATTAAGCCATAACACATGCAAAGGTTTCCTGAGCCTTTAGATGGTCTCTCAGTCTGGTTCAGTAGGAAGCACAATCATGGGAAAGACTGCTGACCTGACAGTTGTGCAGAAAACTGTTGTGCAGAGGCTGGAGTCAATGAATCAAGAGCCACCACACACAGATGGATCCTGGAAGCTGCTCCTGAACAACAAACAACGTCAGAAGCAACTTCATTTTCCAGCATGACTTGGCACCTGCCAACACTGTCAAAAGCACCAAAACCCTGTTCAATGACTGAAATTACTGTGCTTGATTAGCCAGCAAACTGGCCTGACCTTCAGCTCTATGGGGCATTGCAAAGAGAAAGATCTCTCATCTCATGATTTCAACATGAGACCGAACAATGCAGAAGAGTTGAAGGCCGCTATTGAAGCATCCTGGTCTTCCATAACACCTTAGCAGTGCCACAGGCTGATAGCTTCCATGCCACGCCGCATTGAGGCAGTAATTGCTACAAAAGGGGTCCAAACCATATACATACTTATACTTTTCAGAGGTCCAATATTGTTCTATGTACAATCCTTGTTTTACTGATTGCATGTAATATTCTAAATTTCTGAGGTTTTCATCAGCTGTACACCATAATCATCTCAATTATGACAAATCACGGCTTGAACTATCTTGCTTTGCATGTAATAAGTCTAGAACTGAACTTTTGCATGATATTCTAATTTTTCGAGTTTCACCTATACATAATAAAAAATGCACAAAAAAATAATAAATTAAAATTTTATTTGTCACATACACAGTTATACACAGTATAATATGCAGTGAAATGCTTATACGACCACCCGTGACCTTTTTACAACAAATTTACAAGAAATAAGGAAATAAATAGTGAAATAAAATAAAAATAAGAGTAAGGTTTAGCTATCGAACAAAATACAAGAATTTTCAAAAATATATAAGAAATATAAAATATAAAAACTTATCTGTACAATTGTAGCAGTAAATTTTAAATGAAAATGGGAATAAATGGAACTGTGAAAATGTCCAGGAAGTGTGCAAATGTTCAATTGCCATAAGTGTCCATATGAGGTGTGCAAAAATGCAGAGGTGTGTTAGTCCAGTGTTAGATCTGGTTGAGAGACTGGATTACCTGCGGGAAGAAACTCCTCCTCAGTCTCTCTGTATTGGCCTTCAGGGAGCGGAAGCACTTTCCTGACCGCAACAGAGAGAACAGTCCATTGGTGGGGTGATGTGAACACCAAGGTATTGGAAGCTGTTCACTCTCTCCACTGGGCTCTCGTTGATCACAGGGGTCTGGTAGTTCCTTTCCTGCTTAGTGCTGAAGTCCATCAACTCCATTGTCTTACTGACGTTTAGAAGGTTTAGATATAACATAATAACGAAAAAAAAAAGGCTAAATGCTATTTTGGGACTAGCGAGTTATTCTATGCCTAATTTCTACTCAATCACAGCACCCCTAACTAATCTCCTCAGGAAGAGACAGTCGGAGGAAGTGCACTGGATCGGGAGGCAGAAACAGCCTTTCAACAATTAAAAGCCCACCTCACCAGCCTCCAATTTCGACCAACCATCCCTGGTACATACAGATGCATTGGTGAATGGGCTCAGAGCCATCCTTTCACAAGACTTGACAAAGAAGAGCATCCAATCTTGTACACACGTGGACAAAATTGTTGGTACCCTTCGGTCAATGAAAGAAAAACTCACAATGGTCACATAAATAACCTTAATCTGACAAAAGTATTTTTTTTATTCTATGAATGTTAACCAATGAAAGTCAGACATTGCTTTTCAACCATGCTTCAACAGAATGATTTTAAAAAATTAACAGGTCTCCTTACCCCCAGCTCCAGTTCGTTCTCCACCTCCTCTGATCAGAGAACCTCGCCTGCCACCCCCTCAGTCCTACAACAGAGAACCCAGCACCTGCCGAGCCTTCCTCTTGCAGTGCTCCCTGTCTCTCCTTGTAGGCCCTCCAATGAAACTGGGAGTCTTGGAGGACCTCTCTCAGAGAAATCTCTCAGGCCAACGCCCCTTGCTTCCCATCATGATCATCTTCCAGAACAAGGCCCAAAGACTCAAAGCACTTATTGACTCTGGATCTGACCAAGACCTGATGTGCGCTGCTACTGCAAGGGAACTAAGAATACCTTTTCTGGCCTTGGACACCCCACTGTCATTCCAGGCTCTCGCCGCACCTCACCTCTCACTCTAAGAATCTCTGGTAATCTCTGGGCTGACCAACGCTCCTGCTGTTTTTCAAACTCTGGTTAATGACGTCCTAAGAGACTTTCTGAATATCCTTGGACAACATTTTATTTTTTTCTCGTACTCTGGAGGAGCACAGATTGCACGTCCGACAAGTCTTGCAGAGACTCCTTGAAAATAAACTTTATGTCAAAGCAGAGAAGTGTGAATTCCACAAAGAGTCTGTCTCTTTCCTTGGCTTTATCATCGCCCCTTCCAGCCTTCAGATGGAGCCATCTAAGTTAACTGCCATTACCGACTGGCCCACACCCACCACAAGACGAGATCTCCAGCAATTCTTGGGGTTTACCCATTTTTATAGGCGCTTCATTAGAAATTACAGCTCAGTGGCAGTGTCTCTCACCTTGTTAACCTCCACTAAAGTTCCTTTTCTCTGGAACAAGCAGGCTGAGGATGCATTCACCGACCTAAAACATAGGTTCACATCTGCACCCATTCTAATCATCCCGGATCCGTCCCTCCAGTTCGTGGTGGAGGTGGATTCCTTCGAGTCAGGAGTTGGGGCTGTCTTGTCCCAAAGATCACTAAAGGACAACAAGTTACACCCTTACTCCTTCTCCTGTCATCTCTCCCCTGCTGAGAGGAATTATAACATAGGAGATCGGGAACTGATGAAAGTTAAACTTGCCCTAGAGGAGTGGAGACACTGGCTTGAGGGAACTGCCTCTCCATTTGTTGTCTGGACCGACCATAAGAACTTATATCTCAGGTCAGCCAAGAGACTTAATGCCCGTCAAGCTAGGTGGAGTCTGTTCTTTTCTTGTTTTGATTTCATGCTCTCGTATCGCCTTGGCTCCAAAAACATAAAACCTGATGCCCTGTATCAACAGTTCTCCATGCCCCAAGAACCATTGCCAATTGAGACAATTTTGCCTCCTCATTGCCTTGTGGCGGCCACACTTGTGGATATTGAAATGCAGGTGAAGAAGGCACTCAATCAGGAACCAGGTCCAAGTAACGTTCCCCCCGGCCTTCTCTTTGTCTCAGCATGCGTCCGATCTCAGGTGCTGGAATGAGGACACAGCTCTCGAATTGCCTGTCACCCGGGGAGAGCCTGTACCCTATCCCTCCTTCAGCAATGGTTCTGGTGGCCATCTATGAAGGTGGATGTTCAAGGGTTTGTGACAGCCTGTGGCACCTGCATTAGGAACAAGTCGACCAACAAACCTCCTGCTGGTAGTTGACCGCTTCTCCAAGTATGCCCATTTTGCCCATGACCTCCCCTCCGACATTGTCTCCGACTGTGGCCCCCAGTTCTCAGCAGAGTTCTGGAAGGCATTTTGCAGGTTAATCAGAGCAACACCCAGCCTATCCTCTGGTTATCACCCTCAGTCAAACGGGCAGACAGAGAGATTGAACCAGGAACTGGAAAAGGCCCTAAGGTGAATGGCCTCACGGGATGCAACTACGTGGAGCAGGACACTCCCCTGGATTGAGTATGAGCACAACTCTCTACTGACCTATGCCACAGGCCTTTCCCCCTTCCAATGCTGCTTGGGCTATCGGCCACCACTCTTCCCATCACAAGAAGAGGAAGTCAACGTACCTTCAGCCCTGTCTTTTGTACACCTATGCACCATCAGCGCCTTCAAACGGCAAGCTGACCGATGCCGCTCAGCAGCCCCCAGTGAGGCTGTCCACCTGAGACATTCCCATCAAAACAACCTCCCACAAATTTTCTCCCAGATTCATCGGACCATTCACAGGTCACCAAAGTAATTAACCCTGTTTCGGTCAGGCTTTCCCTACCCCTCTCTATACGCCTCATCAACCCAACATGTTTTGCAGCTCAAACGACTGTTTCCCAGCCCCCTGACCCTAACCTCACCTGATGGATTTCTCCCCCTCCTCGTCCACTCATCAATGGTGGTGAGGGTTTTACAGTGCGCAAACTGCTAAGAGCTCGACACCGAGGCAGGGGCCTACAGCACCTCATCGATTGGGAGGGTTACGGGCCAGAAGAAAAAAGTTGGGTCTCCGACAGGTTCATTGTCGACCCAACTCTAATATCTGACTTCCACCGGCAACACACAGAAGCCACCTTGCCACCGGCGCCCATAGGAGGGGGGGTTTCTCTCTCTGTTTAACCTTCTCATTTTGCATTAAAATCTGTTATATTGAATCCAACCTGTTGTGTCTGCTTTTGGGTCCAAGCCTGCCTCACATGGACCAGCCGTGACAGTAACTGTAAGTACTTAAGTAACAGTAACTGTCGCCTTAACGTTCCACCAACGTAAAAACCTTCAGACTGTACCAACCTTGTGTGCAGACCGGATTGTCTGATGTGGCGACCTATTGCCGGGAGCAGCCGAAAGACCAACAACAATTTATTTGATATGCAAAAACTAAAAAAAATAATAATAATTGCTATTAAATAGTATGAGTTAGGGTACTCAATAATGCAAGTAAAGAACAATTAATATAAATGAGTACAACAAACTCAAAAGCTGATAGATCTGTTTACTTAAAATTGGAAACATCATTACTTAAAAAAAAATTTGTAAATGATTACTTAAATTTTTTTGAGTTTTGCCAACTTACAATTCAGGTTTACAGCGTAGACTACCAAATTATTATCCTCCAGTTAAATATGTAAAAACCAGCTTAAGTCCCAGAAACACCAACTATTCTCAGGCTGTTCAGGAGTGTTGTGTGATCTATAGTGTAAATGCAGCAGTAAAATCTAACAGCACTAAAAGTACAAACACCAAAACACCATCTGCTTCAGTATTTAATCTCAGATAATTTACGACTTTAATAAAATCCTATTTCAGTGCTGTGATCTGATCTGAAACAGGAGGAGAAACATTGCTGTTGCCATGAAGGCAGAGGGACACAAGAGCAAGTGGCTTTAATTAAATACAAATAGGGAACTAAACCCAGGTTAATCAATACTTCAGACATTTTTTTTCAGAATGTGAAAGTGATGATCTGACCTCAGTGTCTCCAGTGTACAGTGTGGATTCCCCAGTCCAGCAGAGAGCAGCTTCACTCCTGAATCATATAGGTAATTCTCACTGAGGTCCAGTTCTCTCAGACTAGAGGAGTTTGAGCTGAGAACTGATGACAGAGCTCTACAGCTTTTCTGTGTAAGATCACACCCACACAGCCTGGGAGAGAAATGATGATGCATCAGAACACTGATATCTCTCTCTCTCTCTCTCACACACACACACACACACACACACACACACACACACACACACACACACACACTTTAGTCCAGATCTGCAGTTACACAGAATAAGAATATAAAAAAATAATAAAACACTTAACCTAAGCAAGAAAAAAGTTAAATAATAATGCTCTCTGTTTTACTCACTATTTAATATACTCCATCATTACTCCTTGTTAGAGTAACAAACAAACAAATAAATAAGTTTATGTAGTTAGTAATTTATTTATAAAATAATTATAAAATGACTCACACAGCTTTTCTGGATGCTTTGACCACTGGCAGCAGCCTCAGAAGACATTCCTCTGATCTCTCATATTTACTCAAATCAAACTCCTCCAGATTCTCTTCTGAGTTCAGCAACACAAACACCAGAGCTGACCACTGAGCAGGAGAGAGTCTGGCTCCTTTGAGACACCAGGAATCTCCTCTATTCAGGTAATGTTGTACTTCCTGCACTAGAGAATGATCATTCAGTTCATTCAGACAGTGGAACAGATTGATGGATTTCTCTGGAGATGGATTCTCTCTGATCTTTTCCTTGATGTACTCGACTGTTTCCTGTTTGCTATAAGAGCTGCTTTCTGTCTGGGGCAGTAGGTCTCGTAAGAGAGTCTGATTGGACTCCAGTGAGAGACCCAGAAGGAAGCGGAGGAAAAGGTCCAGGTGTCCATTCTCACTCTGTAAGGCCTTGTCCACTGCACACTTCAGGAAATCAGACATGTTAGATTTAGTGAAAAGATCAGACAGATCAGTGGTTTGGGGTTTTGCAAAAACTTTTTTGCTGAAGCAGAGAAATTCGTATAAAGCAGCCAGAAACTCCTGAACACTCAGATGTACAAAGCTGAACAACTTCCCCAGGTGAAGACCAAACTCCTCTCTGAAGATTTGAGTACATAATCCTGAGTACACTGACACATCTCTGACATCAATACCACACTCTCTCAGGTCTTCCTCATAGAAGATCAGGTTTCCTTTCTCCAGCTGTTGGAAAGCCAGTTTTCCCAGTGCCAGGATACTCTCTCTGGTCTGCTGAGGATCAGGGTCACATTTCTGATGGTACTTTTGGCTCTTGTGTTTGATCTGGAAGATCAGGAAGTGTGTGAACATTTGAGTCAGAGTCTTGGGGATCTCTCCACTCTCTGCTTCACCCAACATTCTCTCTAGAACAGTGGCTGAGATCCAGCAGAAGACTGGGATGTGACACATGATATAGAGGCTTCTTGAAGACTTCATGTGTGAGATGATTTTATTGGCCAGACTGTGATCACTGATCCTCTTCCTGAAGTACTCCTCTTTCTGAGGATCACTGAACCCTCGTACCTCTGTTACCTGGTTTACAAACTCAGGGGGGATCTGACTGGCTGCTCCAGGTCGAGAGGTGATCCAGAGGAGAGCAGAGGGAAGCAGGTTCCCCTTGATGAGGTTTGTCAGCAGCACATCCACTGAGGCTGACTCTGTCACATCACACACTCTCTCATTCTTCTGGAAATTTAGAGGAAGTTGACACTCATCCAGACCATCAAAGATGAACAGAACTTTGTTGATCTCACAGTCTATTAATCGTAATTGTTTTATTTCTGGGAAAAAAATATGAAGAAGGTTCAACAGATTGAAATTTGCCTGCTTCATCAGATTCAGCTCTCTAAAGGGAAGTGGAAACATGAAGGTGACGTCCTGATTTGTTTTTCCTTCAGCCCAGTCCAGAATGAACTTCTGCACAGAAACAGTTTTTCCAATTCCAGCAACTCCTTTAGTCAGCACACTTCTGATGGACTTGTCTTTAAAGAGATCATTACATTTGATGGGTGTCTCCTGTGTTGCTGGTCTTCTGGACGCTGTCTCAATCTGTCTCACCTCATGTTCATTATTGACGTCTCCACTCCAACCCTCTGTGATGTAGAGCTCTGTGTAGATCTCATTCAGAAGTGCTGAGCTTCCATGCTGTGAGATTCCTTCATTAATTCTTTTACATTTGTCACTCAGTTTGGATTTCAGGTTTTGCTGGTAGACAGAGACGAGTTCTGATAAAAATAAGAAGAAAATGTTTACTTTTGTTATTTTCATAGCTAGTGATCTGTTATTATATTCTGCTGATAAAAGCACATCATCATGATGAGATGTGTTAATAAATGTGTTTAATAAATGTACAGCAGTTTACTTACTGTTCTGCAGTGGGTTAGCAAGATCTGTGGGCTTCATTTTCTTCAGGATGTCCAGTGTGGTCTTTAGTGCTCTGTCTCTGACACTGCTTTGATCTTCTACATCCTCCCTCTCCCTCTCAGAATCAACTGAGTGTTCTCTCTTAGTGTTCTGTCAGATTGAAGCGAAAATGGAATAGATGTAATGATTCACATGAAGACGCACATTGCTGGCAGCTTACAGGTTACGCACACACACACACAGAATACCTCCATTTGACTTTTCTCAGTCATTTCTGATGTATTCTTCTTCGGCCTATAACCAAACAAAATACTAATTAAAAGTTTAACAAGGACGATAAATCATATTGATAACTACAAACACACACCAGTGAATACACAGATATCTGAGAGATGTTTGATTATGTGAGAGTGTGAGAGTGATAAAACACTGCACTCATACATTAAACTGTACTCACCTCAGATCAGCAGCACAGTCTGTGTCTCTAAAGTTTATTGGATTATGCATTGATGTGTCACTCTTCATGGACACACAGCTGGATTCAGGTGAGTCTGATCTCTTACCCTGAATCAGACTAAACACACACAACCACTGCAGCATTATTACTGTTCTGTACCAAAACTGAGCAACAAACAAATAAGCATTGCTTTAATAATGCGTTAATTGTTTTTCTTTCTTTAATAATGTTTTTAATTGTTAATTTTTTTTCAAACTCTTTACGCAGTGAGCAAAACAGAATTCTAGGGACTAAACTCTGAAAACCTTTCCATTTCTATTATCATAAAATGCATTCAGTGATTATCCTTATTTATCCATTCTCAATTTTTTTTCAATATTTGTCACACTTAAATGATTAAGATCATCAAAATGTAATAATACATAATGATAACCATAATAAATACAAAATGCAGTTTTTTAAATGACTATTTATAAAGGGAAAAAAGCCACCCTTGGTATGGTCCACAACAAGTAGAGAGAGTCCACAACAAGATTTCCCCTTTTGTGGATAATTGCTCTCACCATAGTTCACTGGAGTCCCAATGCTTTAGAAATGGTTTGCAACCCTTTCTAGACTGATACTATGGGAGTAATTTTTATTAGATTTTATGTGATTTTACTTAATTTTAAGGAATAAATGGTACAGATGTGTGAAGATGAGAATGTCTATTACCATCGCTCTCACCACCGCGACAAAACGACAGCGGCCAAAATAAATCAGTTGCATTTCAAGGCAATTCGTGAAATGACCGCCAGGTGGCGGAAAGTGACATTTTCCATTATCTCGGTTTTTAAAAAATAATTAAGTCATAAAAAAGTCAAAAATATGCTGTATCGAAGAAATACTACAGTAATGATAATTTCACATCTGTATATTTTATAGAACAAGCATGAAAAATCTGAATCAGAGCTATTGATATTTGCTGTACAATAGTGTAATGAGTAAAAAAAAACATTGAAGTTGAACATTAAAACAAGTACACTACACTGTAAACCCTAATGCTTAAGTAATTAAACATATTGAGTACTCATAACCTAAATAATTGAATTAGTAATAATTTTGAGTACGTAAGTAACAATAACTTAAGTTAAACTTCCACCAGGATAATCTCTATAGATCTCTTGTGGCGCAGTGGTTACGTGTCTCGCCTGCTATGTGGAAAATCCCGGTTTGATTCCCGTGTTTGCAATATTTTTATTTTTTTTTTTGTTCAACAAACTCAAAAATTGATCGTTCATTGATTGTTTACTTAAAATTGGAAACATCATTAATTAAAAAAAATATGTAACTGATTACCTCAAATATTTGGCGTTTTGCCAACTTAATCGGGTTTACAGTGTAGGGTTTTGGGTCATCTTAAATGTTGTGTTATTTAAATTTGTAGTAGATAATACCGAAATAAATTTCCGAATTACCGAAACTAAATGACTATAAAATTAAAACATTGTCAGGACGTGCTACTGTGTAAGCAGATGTCGTTGTCATTCAGCCCCGCTTGTGTTTTTGCGGTAGAATGGGAATGAAATGCAGTACGATAAGATCATCATAATTTTCTTTAATAAATAATGACCCCCACTACGCTGTATCACCGCTGGAAAAACCTTATAAAATACAATCACAGTACTAAAATTATAGTAATACTTATAGCCGTTTCTTATTTGCATCAAATTAAGCAAGGTAAATGTATATTTGTGTCACGGCGTGCGTCTGTGATGGGCATGCGCCCAAATCATTATCGCTCCTCACTCACTCCGAAGCTCACTAGGTAGGTGGCCTAGGTGCACACTGCAGGTATGCGAAGAAGCGGGGCGCCTAACTAGGCACAACTGGTGAGCTATCGGCGCTAATGATCCCGAGGTTCTCTCCGCGCTATCAAACACAGCGGGGAGTGTTTCTCGGGGTCTGTTGGGGGAAACTGGACTTTAAAAAGCATCTCGCTGTTTACTTGCAATGTAACTGATTATCTCAAATATTAGGAGTTTTGCCAACTTAATCGGGTTTACAGTGTAGCAGTCAAAAAATACTCTAAAAATGCTGTGTTTTTTCTGTAAACACATTGTTGGGTTGTTTATGCTGGGTCAAAATTCTGGGTTATTTCGGGTACTTTAAACACATTGTTGGGTTGCTCATGTTGGGTCAGATGAGATGTAGTGAGTCATTTACAAATTAACACCTGTTTGGGTTATTTTGAAGTTATTGTTACTTACATACTCAAACAATTATTTAGGTAAACAGTACTCAATGTGTTTAATTACTTTGAGCATTAGGGTTTACATTGTACACGCGTAGGCTTTCTAATTACACATGATAAAATCTAAAGGCTCACTGTGTTAACATTTACTTTGCTTAAATTTGATACTAATAAAATTTAATTCTACATTTGTACTGTAATTTTAGTACTGTTATTATGAATTCGTTTAAGTACAATGTTACACTTGATATTATCCATTACTGGCTCATTAATCCTTGAGAGAATGAAATAAGGTCTGACGCGTCAGTCTATAGTTATATAGTGCCACTCAGTGGTCAAACCCAGCAACTGCATACCGTCGCCGTGAGGTGCGGCAGTAAAACTAGAAAACTGCTCTTCACACATCTGTATATAATCAACATTTACTGTAGCTAGCAAATCTGATATGTGTGTGCATATCTGAACATATAGGCCCCCTGGGATGTGCTCGCACAGGAAATCTGAGCTATACATTGGGGCACCTAGAATGGAGAAGCTTAATGAGACCCAGTTGTTGAGGATGACATCAACCCATGTATAATGGACCCTATTGTAAAGGCTTGAACAGATTTTTTTCATAAATAAATCATCTTTGTGTAATATTAAAATGTGTTTGATGAGCATTTAATATGACAATTTGGAATTTTAGCATGCCTGTGTCCTCACAGCTCAGTTTGAGGCCACAGTTCAGGACCCATAGAGGGATTTGTTTAATCATGGAGGTGGAAGATATACCATGACTATCCACATAATCAAATGTGACTCCTGAAAGCAATGGATACTGGTCTAGGTACATATAGATTATAGTAAGAATCGACAGTACAGTGTGATGACTGAAACAGTGATTTAAAATGATTAAAATTATTTACATGCTTAGGAATACGTTTTTATATAAAATTAAATAAAATTTAAATATTACATAATATCTATAAAAGTTAACCAAGATATATATATATATATATATATATATATATATATATATATATATATATATATATATATATATATATATTCAGGAAAATACAAATAGTATGATGAATATAATAATAATAATAATAATAATAATAATAATAATAATAATAATATAACATTTTTATTTTAATATTTACACATACATTTGCTGTCTGATGGTATCTGGTATATTTATTTTTCCCTTTTCTTTTTGAAGTGTGATTGTTTTTGTAACTTATTATTACCTATCAAAAAATTATTTTTTACTGACCTTTACAATAAATTGCTTCTACGTAACTAATTGTTTATATCCAAAATAAAACGTCACGACCCACTCATGCGCTGCTTCTTTGAGTTTTTGAGGGCCTTATACATCATGCAACACATGTAAGTAACTATTTACATCACATAAAGGTAGGTGTTAGCCGAATGAGCACGCTTTTATTGCACTATAAAATATAAAAGCGTCGCCAGGTTTCAGACAGTAATGTTAAGTTTGTCAGTTTTGCAGGCACCATTCGGCCTTATATGTCAGGGATAACCCTTAGAGGGCGCCAAAGCGCCCTAAGACATTTTGTGTAGTTCGTTTAAGTTTCAGTTCTATACTTCATTTCCCAGTTCGCAACTCGGTCAGGTGACGTGGGCGCGCACCTGATCCGAGTTGATCATTAATCTCATTATAAAAGGTGTGTTTGAGTTTTAGTTTTGGTCTTGCATTTGTTACAATAAGTTGAAGGTGTATGTCTCGTGTCTTTATTCGTGTTTTGGTTTCGTTTTACTTATAAAGTCTCTTTGTTTATTTAATTTCCCTGGTTTGTGTTTATGTTTAAATAAAAATAAATCGTTTTCCTGAACCACCTGGATCCTCTGCATTTATGCCTCGCACCCAGACCCGTGACATTATCGAAGGTCTTGAAATTAACATTAAACTTAAACCAACTATCGCTAACGTTAATGTAGGATAGGTATATGTGAGATATATTGCCAGATTATATTTCTACTTAGTCTGGGTACTTAAAAAAAAAAAAAAAAACATTGTCATTTTGTTTGTTTAAGGAGTCTAATAACGTTAGCCTTGGTGAACGTGAATTATTTTGTCTCAAATCACAAAATAGTGGTCCCCAACCACTGCATCAGTAATGTGACCATTATACCAGCACCAGCATCATGGCACTATAATGTTGGTCACCAGCATACCAGCAAAATGTATGCTGGTCACCAGCATACCAGTTTTTTTTTTTGTTTGTTTTGTTTTCAGTAGGGTTGTCTTAGAACAAATACTGTAATTGGGTGGAAATAGCTAGTCTGGCTCTGTCAAAAGTTCAAAAAAGCACCTACAAACACCCATCCTGTGCAGGAACCAGGATCCAAAATTTTTCTTTTAGTGTTCCAGTTGCTTGTAGTCTTGATTTAAAAAATACTGTCATATTTTTCAACTGCAGTTTCACAAAAGTAAAATCCTTGTTTTACATTAATGTAGGAGTCATAATCATCTGCTGATATAACTGTAAGAGTGGCATTTTCAGTACTTTTACTTAACCACTGTTGAAGATTATTCTCTGTTTCCACTTATTGTTCTGTTTATTATCATACAGGAATAAACAGAGAGCGGTGTCCATGAGGACCTGAAAATGCGCTATATGCAGATATATGTCTGCATTGACCCAGTTGAAGTGGGCATCATCACTGAGGGAATCCCAGTGCTTACTGATCTTGGAAATCTGTCCAGGGCATGTTGCCTGCTTCTGGGGATGACATGCTCTGAACCTGCAGTATCCACCACAACTCTGCAAAACATTTGAGGTGTTCCAAGACATTTTGTTGGACTTGACACTGCGCACAAAGCCTTCCTCCAGCTTCATGACACTCAAAAACAAACTTCTGAGTTATTTGGTCAATGCCAGCCTCACACTAAATGGCAATCTTATTGTATTTTTGTTGAGTTTTTCAGAAGATTGTTGTGAATATTTAATTGTGAATTGGCTGCAGTTCAATGTGTTATATAAACCATTTTATGGTAAAAAAAAAAAAAAAAAAAAACATACTAAGACATACTGTACTGTGCACTTACGGATTGAAGCTGAAGTCAGTCATTCTTGTCAAATGCTGTGATCCTGCTACCCTGTGTTTTATTTTAAATTCAAATGTTGTGTGTTGAATGTGTTCTTTTAAGTATTTATGTAAGATTATGTTTTTTTATGTTTCTTCCCTGCTGAAAATTCCAGCATAGGCCAGCATGATTTATATGCTGGGCCACCAGCAAGGTTTTGGTAGTTAAAATTGGTTACCATTTTAGCTCATTATCTTGTTTTTTAATAGCTAGTACTGAAAATAATGTGTGATGTAAATACATGGACCGTGTAGTGTTATCTTTAAATGCATTTACATACAAGAGACAAAAATAATCCATTTACCAAAAACATGTAAATACATTATTTTACATTTATTAAATATCTGTGGGTTGTCTAAAAACACAACACAAACCTTTTATATAAATGCACATTTTTGTAAGTAATCAATGGAAATCACTTAAAACTGAAAAAAAAAACAGCATACACCATCATAGCTGGTCACCAGCTTGACTAGCAATTATACCAGCAGGGTTACCAGTATACCAGTATACCAGCACCATGGGGTCAGCTGTTCCAGCAGTGGGACCACTTGCATTTTTTTTTTTTTTTGGTAACCATCAAAATAACTTAAAATGTTCCATAATTTTTAACCATACACATACGTGTAAAATTGTTAAATTATCATTTTGTTACAAATGCATAACGATTTTGTATATATTGTTACAAATGTGCATATTGTATATTTTGTTACATATTACACAATGTTAATATTGTTTGTGTTGACCAACAAAGCTGATTTTATACTGATTCTGTTTTATATTTTACATATTGGATGACAATCTTCCATGTATTCTGGCTTTTATACCATACCAACATTACATGGGATGGTGAACAGCATAGTATCATGGCATTATAATGCAAAATATATACTGGTATGCTGTGGACCAGCATCAGTAAAGTGACCAGCATACCAGCACCAAAACACAACATACTGTATGCTCGTATAATGTTAACCAGCTATGCTGGTCTATGCTGTTTTTTTTTTCAGCCGAGTTTGCTTCATCACTCTTGCTCGGCTGGCAGTTTAACTAAGAACAGTGTGGTAGTCAAGCACAGACTTCTTCGGTTCCTGGATAAGTCTCCAGCTAAGTTAGTTTTGTTATATCAAATGCTGAGGTCAGAGGCTGTCGATGTCAAATGTTTTATTGGAATATAGCACAGATTGTGCTTCAAACCTGTTCTTGTATTATTTTATTATGTTTTAATACATATGAAAATGTACTGTACTGTGCACTAAGGTCAGTCCTTTAGTCTTCTATGCTGCACTTAAAAGATGAGGTTAGAATTTTCTGTAATTTTTCATGTTAAAATGTTAATGTTAAAATGCAGACACACTGACCAGAACTGTGAACTGACCAGAGCTCACAAAGTTCAGCTGACGAATATCTAGGATATCTCCTTGAGACAAGCAACAAGCATTTGTGGAACAGCTTTTGCAAGAGCTGTGCACTCACGCTTCCAGCATTGCGCGGCTCATGACGTGCTATCCACGGAGCGGGGGGCTGGCCGCAAGGTGAATGGAGCGGCATTTTCATCTCACTTCTCTTAGGTGATGCACAGCATGCCTATTTTTCTCTCTCCAATGATGACGCAGATAACTATAATCTGCTCATGACTGAAATTTTGGCCCACTGAAGGCTCGCCAGTGCTCAAGCTGCATTAGAGTTTCACAAGTGGGCATATGAACCACATGTCACACCTAGAGTTCAGCTAAATTGACTTAGCCAAATTGCAATCAGGTGGCTCCCGTCTAAGTAATCATGCCATTCGACGTGGCAGAGAAATTGCTGATGGATTCCCTTATGAAAAACCGCCTTCCCATCTGATTCTAATCCTCTTTTCGCAAAGAAGCGTCTCCACCAACGCAGGCGCTGGGGTCACCCCATAATGAGCCCAGTTTTATCCAAAGAACACTAAATACGACAAATTGTCATCTGAAAGCTTTTTATTTTTTAATTGACCATATATTTTTTTTCTTTTGTGGCATTGCATTGTAGTTCTTAGCTATTTCAGCTGACACCAGGTTTACCAGTGGTTCACACCTATACATTCAGATTCCTCACACAAAAACAGGGGCCATGGAGGGAAACAAAACATATAGCATGGTTTCTGAAACATTCGTTGAAATGCAATTCTTATGCACACCAAAAAACAAATACATTATGATTTAAATGAAGGTTCATACATCTGTGTGCGCTATCACATTGCAAAAGCCCGCTTTTATTTAGTATATATTTGTATTTCATGGCATTTCAGGGATATTATGTCTACAATTTTACTAAAACTTTGATCATATTGCTTTCATTTGCCTTCTGATCAAAACGCTGCCTTTTGCAAAGTGAAAGTTCGAGTTCACAGGTTCACACAAACATTTTACATTTGCTAAAAGGCATATTCACAACAACATTTCAGCCATTCACAGACATTGTGCATTGTACTGTGTTGTTATTTGTGATCTGAGTATATCTTATATCTTATATCTATATTATAATCTGTATATTCTAATCTGTATATTATCGGTGCACACTTTCACTTCGCAAAAGGCAGTGTTTATTTAGCAAGTATTTGTGTTATGTTGTTTTTCTGAATTACTAATATTGATTTTACATTTCATCTGCTTTGCAAAAGTTACCGCTTTTAATCACTGAAATAAAGCAGTTCATATCGGCGCACACATTTTCATTCCCCCTTTGATCAAAACGCTGCTTTTACAACATAATAGCATATGTCGGTGTATGCCCCTTTATTTGAGTCAAAATATACCCAGATCACAAAGAGGGGCAACTTTTGCAAAGCAGAAAAAAAATGTAATCATAAAATAATACAAATTTCTACATTGTCTTTTACAAAGTGAAAGTGTGTACACCGATGTGAGCAGCTTTATTTCTTAAAGCTTAGTGAGCTGGTGGAACAGTTCCCATGGCCCGTACCAAGCCCAGATGCCTGTCGTCATGTCATTAATGCAGAAGTCGAAAGCATGCTCCAGCATGGCATCATAGAGGAGTTGACAAGCCCCTGGTCAAGCCCCATTCCTGACAGCTCAATTAATCACTGTAACATCTTCCAGCAGCTGAGCGCCATTTACACCTTTAATTCATACCCACTTCCAAGTGTAGATAATCTCATGGACCAACTGGGAAAGATCCGGTTCATCTACACTTTAGATCTCACCAAGGGCTACTGACAGGTGCACCTCATGCTGGAAGCCAAAGAGAAAACTGCCTCCAAAATAGATCAGAGCCACTGGCAGTACCAGGATATTTCCTTTGGGTCTGCATGTTGCCCCAGCTACTTTCCAGCAGCTAATGGACATGACCTTGAGTAATCACCACCCCTATGCTGCTGCTTACCTGGATGACATAGTGTTCCATTCTAGTAGTCGGGAGAATCATCACCATGAACAAGTGCTCGGTTTCTCCTCTATGGTAGCACACTTCTCAGACCTCCTGAAAAAGTGCCTTCTGGAGAAGGTGTGCTGGACGCACAAAGAATCTCACCAGTTCCCACATTCTCTGGATCCTCGACTTTGTCCCCCGGTCCTGGTCCACATGGATGCGTCCAAGACCAGGCTCGGAACGATGCTGTCTCAGGAGTTTGGCGGTGAAGAACTTCCAATATTGTATGTTAGTAGGAGACTCTTGTCTGCAGAGAGAGAGGCTCTTGACCATAAGTGGGCAATAGCGGAGCTTAGATACTATTCAGTAGATATTATCTCCTCTACAGTGGCTGAAAGAACACTAACCCCCGGATTACCCATTGGTTCTCCTCACCACAAGAGTTCCCATTTTCCGTTGTTCACAAGTCCGAAGCGCAACATAGAAATGAAGATATACTGTCTAGATGACATGTCCTGTTCTTGCCGGCAGGTGAGAGCTTGAAGTTGAGAGGGGCATGCTCTGATGGTGGGCTGCCAGCCAGTGCTCGCACATTAGTAAAGGCTTCTCACTCTGACCACTTATAAAGGTGTTGGGTATGTGTCCATAGCAAAACATCTAAATTATGATACTCAGAAAGACCTTTAATTTGGGGTAAAGTGACTGATGTGCCTAACTTTTTTTCCGCAGATGATAGCAAATGTCATCAGCTGTGGTGCAGTATAGGAAGCCGTGCCAAAAGATGTAAAAATGTTAGTAAGAGCCCGAACGCAGGGCTTCAGAGGGGGTCAATGAAACAGAAGTTTGGGAGAGTGCTTTTGACATGCACGGGAAGACCTTTCTGTTTGGAGATATCGTGGGGTTATTAATTAATGAACAAAAAGAAACAAAAGCAAACTGAAAACACAAAATAAACAGCAATGTGTGAGAAGTGGGCGGGGTCTCCAAATGCACCCAGGCTGGAATGCAATTATTGGACGCCATGCTCCAATTCCCAGTGGCCTATAAACAGTCCATGCCAATGCTGACCATGGAGGAGATCATACCTGAGTCTTTGCTTATACATATCTTTTCAGATTCCATACATTCGGCCTACTGTTTAGTTATCATGAATGTGAGACCATTTATTCTTTTCATACCCTTCACTCACCTCTTGTCTTTCGCTGTGTCGCATTCTCCTGATAAAATCTTTTTTGAGGTATTACCTCCCATGATTACACCTGTAAATGTACACACACAGAATGAGAGAGAGAGAGAGAGAGAGAGAGACCAACAAAAAGAAATAATAGTAGTAGTTAATCTATATAAATAAAAGGTTTTTGTCTATATAGTGATTAGAACTCGCTCTTTCAGCGATATCTTTACATTTCATACATTGAAGGACCAGAAACCAGGAAAAATGTTGTCTATATCTCTGTATGTCTGTCCAGATGATTTTATCACAGCATCACACAAAAATGTCTCGGCAGAATTTAATGAAACTTTGACAGGACTTTTATATTTGCCTTACGATAAATTTGTGCCATGAATTAAACGGCCTTGTTGGGCTTTTGGCTATCTGCATCTGTCTATCGATTTGATACTTGGCATTGATTGCCATTGCATATTTTAATTATTTATTGTGAAAATCTAAATAAAAATTTGTACATTGTCCACACGTCTCTCCGGGTCATTTAGCCTATGAACCTGTGTTCCTTCTTTTGAGTGCTTTCCCCGCTTACTTATGTGTGGCATAATCGGTTTCATTACATAATTTCCCTTCCCTCAGTATTCCCACATGTGGAAGACACAGAAACAACCATAATGGCCCTACAAAGCTGCATGCCCAAACACAGCATGGATTACTCAAAAAAAAAGGTACTTTTAAAAACTGGATCTTCAAAGATGTATGGACAGATAAATGTATGTTTAATTTTCCTGCAGGAAGTTTACAACCAGTTAGGCTCATATGTTCCAAAACCATGTGCTAGTGCTAGTTCAACCTTAGGGTTCTGAGGTCTTTCTGAAAACCTGCATTGATTCAGCACTCTTCTTCCATTTGTTTAAATTGCAAATCTTTACCAATATAGGTGCTAATACATTTTCCCCTATTGATGTAGAGCACAAACTGGGCTTTCATAATGTGTCTGATGCAAATATGTCAGATTCATGTGCAACTTTTAAACTTATGTCAAATTGCACACAAAAAAATATTTCTCTAGCAGAAAAGCAGATAGAAAGGAGAATAAACAACCCTGGCAGATTGTTTTGAACACAGAACAAAGTTCATAAAGGTGTTGGGTGAAAATAGGAGTTTGCGAGAGTCCTTATGACACACACAGGAAGACATTTCCATTTGGTGATAGTGTGGGGTTATTAATTAATGACCAAAAGGAAACAAAGGCAAACTGAAAACACAAAATAAACAGCTCCACCGTCTGCGCAAGACCGGACGGGGCTCTGGTAACTAAACATAAAACTTGAGATCCTCTCGGGGCCTTAGTCCTTGTTTTGTGTGTACACTTTTATACAGGACCTGAGAGCGTACGCCAAACTGGTGCGTCTCTCTCTCTCTCTCTCTCTCACTCTCTCTCTCGCCTGCGTCTTTAGACAGAGGTTGGGTCTTTGCCTTTGCTACCAGTGCTACTTAAATGATCGCAAAAAGTGCAGAAGTATCAGGACTCTTAAATAAATACGCACATAACTCCCCCAAACAACCCAGCAATTAGCATTTACTCAATTACTCTGAATAGAGTCATTAATTTAACATTTAACATTAATTTAATAACAAACATTTATTTGGCAATATTTTTTTGGAAAAGAAACCGTCTACTGTTTGTGTACATGTTTTTTTTTCTGGGCTGCTGGGCTACAATTTAATTTCATTCACACTTGCAAAGAAAAAAAAAGTGATTAGCATCGTCGACCCCTATGGGTTTTAAAGCAGTTATGTAAAGGGCCATTATGAGATAAAACACAGGTTGTTAGAGAAAACATACTGTATCTGCAGCAATCCAAGAGGGCATGTAAAATATCCAAACTGACAGTGTTATGTGCTCAAATCAAAATGTTGAATAAAAGTGATGTTATGCAAAGTCATGTGCCGGATGTAATAATCTACTTCAAATGGGGAGTGTATTGACCTTACAAAATGTTATTTCTTTGTAATAATAATAATAATAATATTAGGCAGAAAGTTCTGATATACAGTACAGAAAGACTGGCAGACATGTCCTGTACTGTACATGGGCTTCAACCTGAAATAATATCACTGATTATATTAAAGCTGATCAACTTATTTTTAGCTTGAACTATTTAACTATTTCTGAAATCTCTTTACCTATCAATGACAGGTATTAACACTAGTCAGATATAATTTAGAAAGTATTACAATATTACATAAAAAATAAGTATAAAAATCGGTTCACTGGTTTTCCTTCTTTGGACCACTGTTTTAGAGTTGCTCTGACCCTGTCATCTAACCATCACAGTCTTGCCCTCGTCACAGTAGCTACAATTACAATATCTTGCTACAATGGCATATGGAAGTGGGTGGGATATATTAGGCAGCAAGTGAACATTTAGTCGCTGATGTTGATGTGTTAGAAGCAGAAAGAAATTAGCATATATATATATATATATATATATATTTTTTTTTTTTTTCATTGACTTTGACAAGGGCCAAATTGCAATGACTAGACAACTGAGTCAGAGCAACTCCAAAACAGCAGCTTTTGTGGCATGTTTCTGGTCTGCAGTGGTCAGGACCTACCAACAAGTGGACCCAGCAAGGAAAACCGGTGAACCAGCAACAGGTTTATGGACTGTCAAGGGTCACTGATGCATGTGGAGCATGATGGCTGGCCCGTGGGGCTGTTTGGTTGTAGAATGGCGAATCTACTGAATATTAGGTCATAATGTTATGGCTGATCAGTGATAGATCCACAGGTAGTTGCAGCATAGAGTTTTAGCCAGAGCATGAAGGCAAAATGTTTTTGTTAACTACAATTCTTAGGTATTTTTCCAAATGTAATAATTTGCTATGGTAAAACACTTTTAGTGTGCAGTGCACTCCCGACAGAACATTCTTATTTGTGCCTTCCCAACATCCCAGCACTGTCTTAAGTTTTCAAACTAGTTCTTTAAATTTTTAAGGTGTTTTCAGAAAAGTACAAAACTGTGCCCACTGTGTCCTGTAAAATGTTAACGCCAAACAAGCCATTATGAGTATCCACTAGAGAACTGAGATATACGCTGCCCAGCCAAAAAGAAATGTTGGATCGCCTTTAAATTTGATTATGGTATGTGTTTTTTGTGGATTTCTTTTTTTTTTGACAACCTTCCACATTCCAACACTTCACAAAGACTTTCAATGGTGTAGAAGTTGGACACTGTTGTGTACAGTTCATGTGGGAAAATGATTCCTCATACACCCAGAACCTCACTTTCAGTCCTGGAATATGGCCATGGCATCAGGGAAGAAAAACGTCCCTGACACCAGATGTGAAAATCTGGTCATTTAGTACATCCAGGTCATCAGATGACTTAATTTTTTTTTTGTTCAAAATAAAGTCGGTGAGCCTACACCTGAGCAACTGCAGCAACCCCAGATCATAAAACTGCCTCCAGAGGATTGTACAGTGGACACTGTGCATGATGGGTGCATCACTTCCAAAAATGCTTTGTAGGATTTAGGTCAGGGGTCATAGAAGACCACTTCAGAACAGTCCAATGTTTTGGAGTATAAATTTGAATATTATGGTGATCTTGTAACATTAAAATAAAATGTGTATAATATTTTTAGTGTAGTGACCACACAGAGATGTTGCTCCACATTTGCCCGGGAGTTCTGGGCTATTGTGTGGGCAGTGAGGGAATTTAGACACTCTGGCTTTCCCCTTGATCTTCTGGCTTTTTCACTCTGGCTCATGAACACCAGAAGCTCTTTCATGTTTCAGGTCTCAGACACCAGCCTTATAGAGTCAGTGCCATGGTGTGTCTCCATAGTCCAGTGGAGAGCCGCATGAAGCTGGCACCTCATTGGAAGGGACCTTTTACGGTTAAAGAGATCTTGGGGTCTGGGGTGCCAGGACTGACATACAGGGTCATTAGCCCTATGGACTCAGATGGACGATGGAAAAACATCCCCATCACAATTATGTTGAATTCCTGGACAAACCCGCTTTGAAGATTCCCTCTGGGAAAACAAGTCTTGCTGTGCATCGAAAATCCATTTCTTGTCTAAAATATTGCAGAATTCTCAAATGAAGCCACAAAAGTCTTCCAATGGGCCAGTGCTGCTTCTCTGCAAACAGAGCTAATTGAGCTACAAGCAAACCTAGCACTGCAGGAATCTCACTGTGAGCTTGTCACCTTTTGGACAAAGATAGTTACTGAAGCAGGTGTTCCTCTCCTGCAGAAGATGGCTCTTCAAATTCTCACAATGTACTGCTGTGAATCTACCTTTTCAACTATGATTGGAAAATGGTGATATGGTGAAATGATATGGTGAAAAACACATACCTCACCAATGAACATTTACATCAGTATCTCCGCCTGTCCCTCACACCTTTTATGCCCAAGTTCAAACAACTGGTGGCACAAACAAGGTGCCTTTCACACTAAAAGGCCTACCATGTTTTTTTTGTTTGTTTTTGTTTTTGTTTTTGTTTTTGTGTGTGTGTGTGTGTGTGTGTGTGTGTGTGTGTGTGTGTGTGTGTGTGTGTGTGTGTGTATAGGTCGAAAGTTTTGGGATTGCCTTTTTTTGTATTTCTCTATCTGTAATTTGACCGTCACTTTTCCAGACCTTGTGGTGAATGGAAATTTGGTACGTGGACATTTTGAAATTATATATTTGATTATCCCTCATATATACAGTGTTATCTTCATGTTAGATGTCAAAAAAGCTTGTGGCTTTTGGTGTTTTCTTTTCTCTGGGAAACAGGTCAAATGACTCTAAGTGTTTAAGGTGGCCGAGCCCTGTCCTAGTTTAATATGTCTTTATTGTCAAATTATTTTCAAGTTTTTCTAGGTGTACCAACTAATCCATCTATTTGTGTAACTATCTGCTTATTTTAATCCAGTAAGTCATTTGTTTTGTTCAATCAGTCTAATTAATTACATAATTTTAATGAACTATTTATAAGAATGTTGCTAAAATTACTGGAGATTAATCATGATCTTATAATAATGATTGTATTACATATTACTAAATATTACTAAATACTAAATATTACAGCACTACTGCACATGCATGTCCACTGTCCCTTCATGTTAGACACAAAAGAAGATATGGAGCGGAATCCTCCTGTATAGCCATGATGTGCTTTAGTGACGGTGTTACAGTTAGAATTGTAAGGGTTCACACTGGCGCTTCATTTGGCAAACATGTAGACAGTCTGAAATAACTCTCCTTATAGGAACAAACCACTAAGAAATATTTATTATCGTCTTATTTATCACTATTCCACTTACTAACAGCTGATTAACGAGGTTTAGGTTTATATTTAGATACTCACTGTGTTTCTCTCCTGTATACGTGCTGCTTCCTGTCTTTATGTAATCCTTTCACTTTCAGTTAAACAGGAAATGGTTTAGTCCACTGAGGACTGAGGCTGTGTTCCATTCCAAAGTGTACTTCACAGGGTGCTCCCTACTCCCTGTTCCCTGTACAGGCAATGTTGGTTAAGGGAATGTCCCTCGACAAAATTCCGCCATTTGGAACACACTGCTGACTTCACTCCACCATCCGTTACCATGGTTGACATCACTCTCTCCTTATGTTACCATGGTAACATAAGCCCCTCGGATATTTGGTGCTGCTGCTGTGGAAATTTCACATTGAAAAGGAAATTGGTCCCATTATAAAACAGTATTGAATATTAAATATTATATATTATATAATATTTATATATTAAAATATATATATATATTATATATATTATAAATATTAAATTATTATTAAATACAATATAGTATTGAAATGTTATAACTTGTAAAAAAATATATTTTATGCATTTATATATATATATATATATATATATATATATATATATATATATATATATATGTACAGATTACAAGCCTGTTTAGTACTAAGGATTTCTCGATTAAATAAATCTTTGTTTTTCATTGTGTCCTTTTAATATGATGTCATCTTCAATAATAATGATAATAAATATGTCAATAATTTTCCATCACCTTTTCTCTTGCCTTTTTACACCTTACTGCTCCAATCTATTGTTCAGTCCATGTTACATATCATTCCCTTTTCTTCATATGAATAATAATAATAAAAAAAACTTTATAAAATCAATTAACTTAACCCTTGTATGGTATTCATGTTCTTTTCACTGGACCCACCACATTACTGGGTTTTTACTACAGCCTACAGCCATGACAATCTATTTAAACATGGTTTACAGATATTTACTGTATCTTAATTAAATGGAATGTAGACAATATATTAATATTAATTGTTAATATTTCACATTTGCCCCTGTTAATGCATATTTATTAGTAAGATGCTATTTCTTGTGATAAAATTAAGTGAAAAAGAAAAATTGTTTATAATCAAGATTTTGGTGGAAACTAACTTTAACGATATAAATGAAAAAATATATATTTTTTTATCACTAATGATGTTCATTTCTTTGAACATAATTTGAAATCAAACACATTTTTGTAAGTCATGAGCAGATACAGTATCCATACCAGTGCACACGGCACATCAATCTCACTGATCCTACAGCATATTTGTGACTTCAGTTGTTCGATAGCTCAGGACTGGAATCTCCTACAGTCTACCTGAGCCTCCGGGAACAAACTGGACTCCTTTTAATTTAAATTTTAACACATCTCCTGTTACACTGAACTTCCAGTACACATTATTATGCTGATCATTCTCTGCTATCCGTTATCACCCAGATGAGGATGGGTTCCCTGTTGAGTCTGGTTCCTCTCAAGGTTTCTTCCTATTACCATCTCAGGGAGTTTTTCCTTGCCACCGTCGCCCTCGGCTTGCTCATCAGGGACAATCTTATCATTTTGATTCATACACATTGCATAAAAACTTACTTCTTTTTATTGTGTAAAGCTGCTTTGCGACAATGTAAATTGTTAAAAGCGCTATAGAAATAAAATTGAATTGAATTGAAATTGAATATTCATGCCATCCTATACAACACATGAGTTGCAGAGTTTTACTGTATATGCTGCATATGTATTTCCTGCACTTGATGCATTTATCCTGAGTGTTTCTGGCAGCTGATTGGCTCAGTTTCGGGCTCATGAAAAATGTCTTCTTCTGCAACAGCGGGTGGAAACAAAATACACATATACAGACATGTGCACGCATACTGGCATATATACTCTGCAATGACTTCATCAATTTCATACAATTTCATCACAACAATCACTAAGCATGCCTCTGAAAAAGCATCTACAATTGGGCAGTACATGCACTTGCCAGGCTTTGACGTGGACGCAGTCTGACAAAATGGCCGCACCTCTCCTTGGATTCCTATGGATTAAATTTACATTTAGGCATTTGGCAGACTCTCTTATCCAGAGGAAATTACAAAAGTGCTTTGTAGTTTAGTCCAAGTATTAAAGAAACAGATACGTCTTGAGTCATTGTTTAAAGATTGTCAAAGACTCTGCTGTACGGCTATCTAGAGGGCGTTTATATTACATGAACTGAGAATATTTATTTTTAAATTGCTTAATGTTAAAAGTAGACATTTTAAGCTTTCTATAGATATATTTCTCATGTGTTTGTGTGAATTGCTAATTTTAGCGATGTCTGGCAGAATCAGAGACTGACACAGTCGAAAGCGCACCCTGTTCATTTTCTTTATTTTACAAAAGCACAATGTTTTGTTGATATTGTGAGTGTACATAAATAAGGTAGACACTTTACAGAATCAAATAATGCACTACAAAAAAATGCAAATGGACCCACGGCAGGTCCGCCAACCCCTAAGGGTTTTTATTAAACTGGGACAAGAGGTGTTTAAGTCACTTCAGAATGCTTATTTTACAGTGATAAACCGAAAAACCTTTTTGAAATCTTGATTATTGTCTAGCTTCAGCACTGACCAACATGATCAGGGTACCAATCCTTCGCACGGCACGAGTGCACACTAACACTTAGATTGAACACACCTAGATTGAACTAGATGCAATTTTTTTATATGCAAATTATTATTTTAAAATGTTAAATGCATAAAAAATGTGAATTGTTTTGGTGCCTATTTTTTTTTTAATTTAAGATTATCATTTAATCATGAAACTGAAATTACAGTGCTTGTGTAGAAATTGCAGAAGTTTATTCTTTGCTTTTGGAATTGTTAATGCTAAATGTATAGTAAATTAATAAAATAAATAAATAAAAGCCCCATGAACCTGATTAACCCTGCTTCATAAAGAGCAGCTGTCTGGTTTTCTTAATTAGCATTCAGACTCTTCACAAAAATTAAAATAAAATATAATATACAGTTACTCAGCACAAGTAAAAGCTTTCAGGTGATGCCACTTGTGTCCAATAAAAAATGCAAAGCAAGTGCTCGTTGATCCATATTTTTTTGCATTTTTGATTTGTTCATGAATAAATAATAACGTTCCATTAATAACAACATTAAGTGTTTGAGAAAATGTATTTACAGATTATTATATGACAAAAGAAGTCATCGCCAGTATTTTTTCCACCAGAATTTTTCTCCTCCAGAACTTGTGGCATAGTGCAACTTAAACCAGCACCAACAAAACATCATTGAGACCAAACAGATGGTTATTGACTTTCGTCGATCTGGGTCTTCCCTGCCACCTGTCTCCATCAAGGGAGTTGGTGTTGAGAGGGTTAGGTCATACAGATACCTCGGGCTACAGCAGAATGACAAACTGGACTGGTAAGTAAACACTGACTCTCTGTATAAGACAGGTCAAAGCCTGTAAAAAGCGTCTGATGATGTTTTATCAGCATGGGCATTGTGGACTTTGAGATCTATACTAGAATAGTCTGCTATTTACATCATGGTGCTACGTACATGCTTAATTCCCATCTGTTAGCATCAAGGTCTACTGAGAGCACACACAGACACACGATGCAAAGACTAAACTTTTGTATGTTTTGCTCTGCTCCAATTGTCCTCCTGCGCCCATCCCTTTTAATGGCAGTGCGGCAGACGCTGAAGATCCCCTCCTCACGAGCACCGACCAAACACTGCACATGCCTGGGCAGAAGACGCAAGAGGAAGAGACAAACAGGCAAAGAGCAGGAGAGAGAAACGGAAACAGAAACCCTCCTGCGTAGCCACAGCAGGAGGAATACCTGTAAATGCAAAGCATAAACATTTGCTCCAAAAAATACCTCGGTGGGCCTTACAAAAACAAACATACTTACTAACCAACATAGTCACATGCGATTCAGACATGAACATATCTCACATTCGGGTTCAGATAAGGCATTAGTCGTGTAGATGCTGCTGTTAGCCTAGCCTAGCCTCTCTTCCACTTTTATAAAATTACTTCTCACAGCTTCTCACAGCGCCCCCACTGGCCAAGAGCTCGTAACTTGGCAACCGCCTGTTACAGTTATTGTTTTAACATTTATATTCATACTGAAGGCATTGTAATCTTTACAGTTAGCTTCTCTTCTTTTACTCTTTAGTCAAATTCAACTCAAACCTTCTCAGCAGATAGATGGGGTGATGGAGTCCAGGTCATCTGTTTCAGTTCAGTTTCAGTTTAAAGTTTATTGTCATATGCACAGTAAAAAAATATGTTCCTCCCTGTACAATGCAATTTTTTCTTTGCTGTCCCCCTAATGAATGCCGCTAAAAAGTAGAAAAATAAGCATAAAAAATTCAGGCAGAATATGAAAAATATGCAAATGTATGAAATTAATATAAAAAATGAAACCACTGTAAAAACAGACGTAGTGTGCAAATTACACTTACAATTAAGTGCTATTTATATATATATATATATATATATATATATATATATATATATATATATATATATATATATATATACTGTATATGAAAAAGAGAGAAAGCCCAATGTGTGTGTGCAAGGCTGCAATGGTTTGTGGGAATTGTGCAAATGATTGTTCATGAATATTATTGTAGTAAGTCTATTATTGTGCAATTGTGCAAAGTCTGCAATGAATGTCCAATATCTGTGTCACTAGTTGAAAACAGTTGAAAAAGACCATGTTTGCACACTCCTGTCAGCTGTTTAGGAGTCTGATGGCAGTGGGAAAGAATTAGTCCTTTAGCCGGGATGTCCTGCATCTCACACTTCTGCACCTCCGGCCTGAGGGAAGTGGTGAGAACACTGTGAACGGGATGAGTGGGCTACTTTAGGATGGAGGCAGTTCTCCTGAGGACTCTATGATGGTACTGTAAATGCTCTGCAGGGATGGCAGCGAAGTCCTTGTAATCTTTTCAGCAGTCTTTACCATGGTGTTGTCCTTGTCAGAGGTGACACAGTTGTGGGTGAACATGGTGTAGAGGATAGGGCTGAGGACACATCCCTGTGGGGGTGCCTGTGTCTGTGGTGATACTGGCCGAGGTCCGATATCCAATCGTTACAGACTGGCGCCTGCCAGTCAAAAAGTCTAGAAGCCAGTCACAGAGTGTAGGGTGTAGGCCAAGTGTAGACAGCTTGTGGGTGAGTTTATTTGGGATGACCATGTTAAAAGCAGAACTGTAGTCTACAAAAAGCAACCTGATGTAAGTGTCTTTATTTTCCAGGTGAGAGAGGGAATGATAGATGGCAGCAGCTATCACATCTGAGGTCAACCTGTTGGGCCGGTAGGCATGTTGTAGGGGGTCCAGTATGCTGCTCTGAATGTGGGCCAGGCACCACTCTCTCAAAACACTTCATAATGATTGGCGTTAGCGCTACTGGTCTATAGTCATTCAGACAGGTGTGCAAACATGACAGGTGTTCTTCTTAGGGAGGTGGACAATCATTGTGTTTTTTAAGCAGGTGGGAATAGTGCACTGACTTAGGGAAAGGTTAACGATGGAGGTAAAAACATCAGTCAGCTCATTGGCACAAGCTCTTATGGCCCTCCCATGGATGTCCAGCCCTGCTGCCTTGCATGGGATAATCTTCCTCAACACTTTGTATACCTGACCTGATGAGACTGTTGGGGGTGGGGAGAGGGGTTTGGTGGTCTGGGTGTGTGTGATCATCCTGTCTGTGCCGCCGTCGGAGGTCTCAAAGGGTGTCTAGAAGATGTTGAGATCATCTGGCAGGTAATCTATGAAGCTGATGGTAGTTGTATGAATGTGACGGTTCAGTTTTCAATCTCGGTGGCACCCGCTACAGATTGTAGTCAATAAATCACACGGTCCATGTCCATTAATAAGCTTTACTGTAGTCATACATTCGGTTGTGTGTGGTTTTTACAAATGAATAATAAGAACAAAGAATGAATACGCCTCTACAGTAATATCCGGAGGTGCGCATACAGCATAACCACAAAGAAACTTTCCGTCAAACGGTTTTGAACAGGAACCATCAACGAACAGGACATCACCTGTTGCTAGTGGAGTCGAAGATAAATCAGAGCGGATGCTAGTACAGTGAATAAGCTCAGAACAACAGTCATGATCTGTCTCATGTAATGTGTCATCTTGGGCATTAAGTAGACGTGAGAGAGCGTGTCCCATGGTGGTCAAGGAGGAGGTGGGCTTAATTTCGAGATTATTAGTAGAACAAAGGATAATTTCGTAACCTGAGCGCCTCTGGGCGGTCATATGTTGTGTTTGGAGGTTGAGGAGCACTTGTTTTACCTGATGTGGGGAGTGCAAAGTCAAAGGATACGAAAGAACAATTTTCTCCGCGTCCTGTACCATCAAAGCACACGCTGCCACGGCCCGAAGACAGGCAGGCAGGCCCTGTGCCACTGTATCTAAAGTTTTGGAGAGAAATGCGCATGGTCTCATTCCCCCCCCATGTTCCTGCGCCAGAACAGCAGATGCCGTGCCCTCGTGTTCGCATGCATAGAGATGGAAGGGTTTTTTATAGTCCGGAAGGCCCAGTGCCGGGGCAGAGCACAGCGCTCGTTTCAGTTCCTTGTACGCTTTGAGCATATCTGCTGTCCAGGTCAGTGGCTGCTGTAGAGGATCAGTATGAGAAATGGCTGACCTGAGACGCTTGTCATAAAAGGAGCAGTCAGGGATCCATTGTCGACAGTAGTTGATTAGGCCCAGGAAAGCCATCAGCGCGTGTTTTGTGCCAGGGCGCTTGGTGTCGAGGATCACCCTGATGCGTTCATCCGAGAGGCGTCTCTGACCTTGGGACAGTTCAAAACCCAGATATTTGACAGTGTCTTTGCAAAACTGTAACTTAGTTTTTGATACCTTGAAGCCCTTTTGAGCCAGATGCCTGAGGAGACAGATGGTAGCCTTCTCACAGAGAGCTGGTGTCGCTGCAGACACAAGAATATCATCCGCGTATTGACGGCAGACAGAATCAGTGGGGAGAGTCAGATCGGCAAGCGCATCTCTTACTACTGACGCAAAAACAGCTGGGCTGTCAATCATGCCCTGAGGGAGGCGTGTCCACGTATATTGTCGCCCCCTATGAGTAAATGCAAAAAGAGATTGGGTCTGCTCCTCCACAGGAACACTGAAGAAGGCAGAACAGAGGTCAATTACAGAAAAATGTGAATGGTGACATGGAATGGAGGAAACGACGGAAAGCACATCAGGTACAACAGGTGCAACAGGAATAATTATTTCATTAATTTTGCGCAAATCTTGTGTAAACCTCCATGTGCCGTTGGGCTTGAGTACAGGATTAACAGGCGTGTTATAAGAGCTAACGCATGGTTTGATAACACCTTGCTCTAAGAGAGAGCCTAAAATCACATCAATGCCTGAGGCTTTGGCCTCAGATAGAGGATATTGTTTTACATACACAGGGTGTTGATGTTTTATTTTGGCCTCATACGGTACACAATGTACTAATCCCACCTCGTCCTTGTGTTCTGCCCACAGTTCTCTCGGCACGCTATCGAGGCATTCAGGGAGCGAGCTGCTCTGTAAAAAGAGGAAAGAGTTATTTACAGCTAAATGTGCAAGAGGAGGTGGGGGGGCAGTGTCGGGCACTTCGACAGTAAGTTTTGCACCAGAGAAGATAAGAGACATATGCAGCCGGCTCATCAAATCTCACCCTAGGAGATTAAAAGGACAGTCAGGCATACAGACAAAACGGTGAGAAAAATGAAGATTGTCATCATAAGAACACGTAACACTGAGTGATGGTGTGAAATAATTCCTTTGCGCAACCCCCTCTATTCCCACAGAGCTAATGCTTTTTCCAGAAAGAGGCCCCTCATAATCTTTGCCTAGAGATGACATGGTCGCCCCAGTATCTACCAAAAAGGAAAAAGGGTGACCTTCCACACACAACTCAATAAAAGGCAGTTCATTAACCTGGGGTGACTCAAAAGTGCAAAGCAACATGGCGGGGTGTAAGCTCTGTAGGCAACCCTATGCATTGTTATAGGGGTTTCCTGTGTCATGAGCGAGGGCATAGGGACCACCTGAGGGCGGCCCCCGGCCTTGGCACTGCTGTGACACAGGTGAGGCAGGTGGTGGAGGGAAGACATTGTTCACATCATGCCACTGTCCGTCACTTAGAAGACCTTCGTCCCTAGCCTTCTTATGACATTCCCTAGCCCAATGACCTTCCTTGTTGCAATAATAACAGTTTCCTACCCGGCGTGAAGGCCCCTGTGAACCTCCGCGCCCTCTTCCAAAACCTCCGCGGCAGTCTTATCGACCCGATCGCTATCGGGGTGTAAACAGCGGACCTTTCTAACAAGCTCGTCCTCATCATACATTTATCCTAACACATACTGTAAGATGAATTTGTAATCTACCCCAACTAACTGACAATGGCGAGAGGACTTAATTAACATGTCCACAAAATGCAAAACATTGCTGACCGGTGGCAACATTTTAATGATGTCCTTTAACATACTTATAGAAGGAGGATCAACTTTTGGACCACCCCTACCACTCACAGACCAAACAAAAGCACTATTTTTGCCTGACACCAGTGGGTTGTCAGGGTCTTCAGGGTATTCTGGACCAGATGGGTCATATGGGGATTCAGGGTCAAAGGGACCATTCTTACCATCATACCCCCTACTTCCACAGCCCCGTGCCCCTCCAGACTCACCGTAACGGATCTTGTCCTCTGGTGGAGGGCATCCTAGTGAGGCGCTCTCTCTGGCCCCCACAGGTGCACTTCGTATGGACGAAGTGGTCACGGTGGGACAGCTGGGATTATACGGCGGAGGCAAAAAGCCTGCCACGCACGCTTTCATCTTAGTTTCCCGGGTTACCTTGGGGACCTTTGGGTCTCCCTTTTGTGACTTTGTTCCTTTATATTTGTCCCAGAAATTTTTCATTTCGACCCACTTTTGATAACAAGACCCCATATAGGGATAGTCCCAATTTGGATCACCGAGTCCCTCATAAATCTGTGAATGTGCAGAGAACAGATACTCAGGCTTAAACGTCCCCACACGAGGATAAGTCAAAAATTGAGGCTCAGATTCGGTCCAACCTGCAAGATTATCCAACCACGGAGTAGTAAAGTAAGCTAGACCACATCTGTTCATCCAATCTCGACGTGTTTCCTCGGATTCAGGTCTTGGAAATGAATTGCCACTACCCATGCTGCTTTGGACACGCTTGATCAAAACTTAATTCTTTAAACACAAATAAACAGACAAATAAAAGTAGGCGAGTGCAGAGGGACCGGACACTACAGTTTCAAAGTCCTCTGTGACTTTTTAGGTACCTATTTCGGAGTCCCGGACTCCTTTACCCAACTTACTATGTTCGATCCCTGTAATCAGGCAAATATCTCATAACAAAAGAAGAGAATACTCACCTAATTAGAGGGATCCCACTTCTGACACCAAAACTGTTGGGGTTTTTCTTTATTCGTTTCCCTCTGCAAGCCAGTCCGTCCGCAACACACCTCTGAGCTCAGGAGAACGGGTCAAAGAACAACCAGAACACAGATGATTGCTCTTTTACCAGTCTAAATTTTATTCAATAAACACACACATATATAGTAGTTACACACCCTCCTATGCGGGCGAAGCACAGGATAGGAGAATTATCAAGGACAGAAATGAGTAAATATTATGAGAGTTTGCTATGCAGTGTACCAAAATAAAAAGCTAAGAAGGCCAAAGAAAAACTAAAGAAAGCCGGAGAAATAGGAACAGAGTACGCATGCTCTGGACTTCTTGACGCCGTTTTCGTCCTTACACACAGCAAATATCCTTATCACATGAGGACAGAGACAGAGTGCCCCGTCCAACAGAAAATATCACGAGCAACCAAGAGATCATGGATGTCAGCAATTTTCCCTTACATACAGAAAATACAAACTGTGCACTTAAGGGCAGTAACAGTAATATGTCAATAATATAGATAATACAGCAACATATGAATAAGGTCAAATTTACCCGAATAAGTCAGATATAAATCACTTCAGATTTCTATATATTAATATGTTCACTTTAAGTTAACGGTTAGATAAACAAACTGAACATTGCCTTATATTCTTTTAACTGTTGTATCTAAAGTATCTTCTATCACATGTGTTTGTGGCATACTTACTAATTACTTCACAACAATGAACAACATCCAATAACAAGCACTGTAGTTTAACCTTACAATAATTAAATTAAGCAACAAACATATGAAACAATATTAAGTTACTTACTTCAGAATTTACGCACACAGTATGATAAAGTAGACTGAAAATGGGACCTGAACTGCACACAGATTGCTACAGAACCATCTAGAAAGTTAGCCGCTTTGGTATGTTTGGGCATGTCCTACTTTTAACCAATTAGATTACAGCAATTCTAAGCGCAGTAACTTGAAGTGTCTGTAAGGTGGCATTGTTGTCGTAAAGTTAGGCCTTTTGTACAGTAGTAGTGGTGATGGTGGTGGTCCTGTAATCCATGATGTGCTGTAGGCCTTGGCACATCCTCCCAGAGTCAGCAGTGGAATAGAAGCCTTCCAGCTTGTCTCTGTACCCACTGCCTTTTTGCTACTGTTATTGCTTCCCTCAGTCCGTATTTTGCATCTTTGTACTCTGTCACATTGCCTGATTTAAATGCAAGGGAATGGGCATGAAGCATGCGGCATACCTGATTGTTTATCCAGAGTTTCTGGTTGGGGAGCTTCCTGACTTGTGTGGTGGGCATGATGTTATCAACACAGTGTATGGTGTCATGAAGTTTGCTTAAACCTAGAGTGGAATTAGCGCGCTGGGGGATGCAAACAGCAGCTAAGAACACAGCGGTAAATTCCCTCTGTAAATAATAGGGATGGAATTTTAACAGTAGAAACTCCACCTCTGGCAAACAGAGCTTATAGACACTGTGTGTCTCTACACTACAAGTTATTAATAAGCACACACACTCCTCCCCCTATAGCCTTACCAGAGGCTGCGGTTCGGTCTCCCCGACGTTTGGAGTGGGTCTTTAGCTGAACACCATTTTCTGGGACTTTGTCTGAAAGCCAGGTCTCGGTGAAAATTAGAGTGCAGCACTCTCTTATTTCCTGCTGTGTTATAATCCTGGCTCTTAGCTCGTCCAGAGAGGGCACATTCGCCATTAATAGGGTGGGTAGTGGTGGCTGGCCAGCGCGAGCTTTAGCCTAGTATGGAGCACTCCCCTCTTTCCACGCTTGCGATGCCTTCTCTGAAGCGCTCTCCTGGGATCAGCTTGTTCACTCCAGCTCGGTGCGTCTGGGCCTTCGGGGTGGTGGTGGCTGCTGGTGCGAACAAAGGGTTGTAGTTCGGATGGTATGAAACCAGCGTATTCAAACTTTCCGTGTGAATTAGCAATATCCAATAATTCCTGTCTAGTGTATGTAATTAGTGTATGGCATTGTTGCACTTCAGAAAGAAACAAAGAAAAAAACATATAAAATGTTAGAAAAAAATGGCATTCAGAAGAGGAGCAAGCAAACACTCCAGCACTGCAGCACTCCATCATTCTCCTTCTTAAACAAATAGCTCTTACATAAGGTGTATTTGGGTTCATTGTCCTGTTGGTAAACAAATGATGGGATGGCATGTCGCTGCAAAATACTGTGGTAGCCATTCTGGTTAAATGTGCTCTCAGTTTTGACTAAGTCATCAACACCAGCAAAAGCACCCCACACCATCACACCACCTCCTCCTCCTTGCATCAGAGTGGGAACCACACATTCAGCACCCATCTGTTCCTCCTTTCTATGTTTAACAATGACACAATGGTTAGAACCAAAAACCTCACATTTGGGATCTGTCTTAGGAGAGTTTTCCACTAACCTAATATCCATTCCTTGTGTTTCTTGGAAAAGTCTCTTCTGCTTGTTTTCATCCAAAGCTATGGTTTATTTGCTGCAATTCAACATAAATACATGACTTACAGAGATTCCTTTAAATAATATAAAATGGTGTCTGACTTGACTTGAAGCATTTACGTGGGCTCCAATTTTAGGTGCTATAAATGATCTCGGAGTTTGGTCACATTCTAATGAACGTCTCGGGTTACTTGGCTGTAACCCTGTTCCCTGATAAAGCGGGAACGAGATGCTGCGTGAAAACGCTATGGGAACATCTCTTTGTTGTCCGGTTGTGAGCCTGTGCATGTCAAAACCGCCGAATACTTATATATAACCTCTGCCAGGCATGATGTCACCGAATAAGGTGCACCTGCAGGTTATAAATAGGAGAGAACCGGAAACATCCTCAGGTCAATTTTGTCTGAAGGACGTCCAGGCACACCAGCAGTGCAGCACCGGAACGCAGCATCTCTTTCCTGCTTTATCAGGGAACAGGGTTACAGCCAAGTAACCCGAGATGTTCCCTTTCAAAAGCTACACTCGATGCTGCATGAAAATGCTATGGGAACGAGAATACCAACGCTGCCGCACTGCAAGTGTCTGGACCCCCAGGTTGTGTAGCGTGTGCGCACAAGCCGAGGAGGTCTCAGACCTAGCTCTGGGATGCTGACTCAAGGATCCCCGAACCCAGAGTAGCATTGACATCCAGACTATAAAATCTAACAAACGTGTGTGGAGAGGACCAGCCCGCCACATCACACACCTGCTGCAGGGGGACGCCTCTTGCCAAGGCAATTGATGAGGCAATCCCCCTGGTTGAGTGAGCCCTGATTCCCAGAGGCAAAGTGTGACCACGCGCCTCATAGGCTAGGGCAATGGCATCTCTCACCCAGTGTGTCTAGTGGCAGCCGCCCCCCGGTTGCGACCCCCATGGCAAATAAAGAGCTGCTCTGACTTACGCCACTGGCTAGTGCGGTGGACGTAGATCCAAAGAGCGCGTACTGGACACAGTAAGTGAAGTCTTTCCTGCTCCAGAGCTGTGAAAGGCGGAGGACAGAAGGCTTCGAGAACAACTGGGTGCATGGTCGAGAATGGAACCTTGGAAGATAGTTCGGGTGAGGATGCAGAATAGCTTTGACTAGCCCAGGGGCAAAGTCTAGGCAGGATGGAGAGACTGACAGAGCCTGCAGATCCCCAAGCCTCTTCAAAGAAGTAATAGCCAGAAGAAAAACCATCTTAAGAGACAGAAGCCTGACAGGCACTGACTCTAGTGGTTCGAAAGGGGTGTCAGCCAGGCCTTTGAGTACAATAGCTAAGTCCCATGAAGGGACCATCGCTCTAGTGGGCAGCTTCAACCGTTTAGCTCCACAAATAAAATGGGCAACTAAATGGTGCTTTCCCACAGAAACCCCATCATTCAGAGCGTGACAAGCCGAACTAGCGGCTACGTACATTCTGAGAGTACTAGGGCATAAGCCCGAGGACAACTTTTCATGCAGAACCACCCAGGACCACTGGAACCACCCAGGGTGAGCCGTAGAGGAGAGATATTAGATCTGAGAACCACACTCTGGTCAGCCAATGGGGCGCTATCAATAAGAGGTGCAAACCCTGTTGACGGACCCTCGCCAGGACTCCTGGGAGCAGAACTATAGATGGAAACGCATAAGAATATAAAGGTGTAATCTGGGCCACGTGTGGGCCATTGCGTCCAGACCCAGGGGAGCTGGAGGAGTCAGAGAGTAGTAAAGGGGGCATTGTTTCCCAGATTTGACTGACTACTTCGGGGTGGAGTTTCCATTTCCCATGTTTTACAGCTTGTCTGGATAGCACGTCTGCTCGTACATTCATATGCCCTGGAATGTAAAATCGCCCTGAGGGACAGGAACTTGTCCTGTGCCCAAAGCAGAACCTGGTGCGCTAACTTGTTCAAGTGGCGCGAGCGCAGTCCACCCTGGCGATTTATGTACAAGACTACCGCAGTGCTGTCCACCCGCACTAGGACATGGTAGCCTCTCAACTGCTGGAGGAAGTGTTCCAGGGCCAGAAACAGAGCCATCATTTCGAGGCAACTGATGTGCCACGCAAGAAGATGACCTCTCCAGCTCCCTTGTGCTGGACGGCCATCCAAGACCGCACCCCAGCCCGTGAGAGAAGCGTCTGTCGTTAGCATCTTGCGGCGACAAGACGGACCTAGAGTGGGACCCAAAGTCAGAAACCGGGGTCTGAACCACATAGAAAGCCCCCGGTGCGTAACCCTTATTAGCCTCTGGGGGTTGGCCCTTGAATGAAACCCCCTGGCTCTTAACCACAGCTGAAACGCTCTCATGTGCAGAAGGCCCAAAGGTATCACCATGGACGCAGCTGCCATGAGGCCTAAAGATTTCTGAAAGTGATGAACAATGACCTTCTGGCCTAGCTTGATTTCCTTCAGGGTGTTGAGAATGGATTCGACACGAGCAGGAGACAGCTGTGCCCGCATTGTGACCGAATCCCATGTGACACCCAAATATGTTGTCCTCTGAACAGGAAGGAGAATGCTTTTTGTGGCGCTGAGTCTCAATCCTGAAGAATGAACATGGGCTAGGACGACATCCCGATGTCGAAGAGCTAGCTCCTGAGACAGGGCCAGAATCAGCCAGTCGTCTATGTAATTCAAAATACGGATGCCCTGGAGTCGTAAAGGAGCCAGAGCTGCATCCATGCATTTTGTATATGGACCCAAATGGAAGGACCCGATACTGGTAAGCTTCGCCCCCGAAAGCGAACTTCAGGAACTTCCTGTGCTGTGGTCCTTGAGATCGATTGTCACAAACCAATCCTCTGGTTGGATTTGAGAAACAATAATTTTAACAGTCAACATTTTGAATCTGGATTTCCTGAGATAGCGGTTCAAGTCGTGAAGATCCAAGATCGGACGCAACCCTCCCCCTCTCTTGGGCACCAAAAAGTACCGACTGTAGTAGCCCAACTCTCTGTCTGGGAGGGGAACATGTTCTATGGCCCCTTTGCCCAGCAGAGTCTGTAACTCCTGGGCCAGCAGATGTGGTCGGTCCGGTTTCATGGAAGTGGAGACCATGCCATTGAAACGCGGAGGACGATGTGCAAACTGAATCCTGTAGCCTGTGGCTACAGTCCTTTGTACCCAAGGAGATACGTCTGGCAGTAGTTTCCACGCTGCCAGCTTCTCCGAAAGGGGCACAAGCTTTAACACTTTGGCTGGATGTGGGGGTGTTAGGTGTTGGGTATCCTGAAGTGTGGCAGGAGATGCCCAAACACCCAACTTTTCATTGGAGACTGGCGCTCCCCGAAACACCAGTGGTGGCGGGGATTGAACCCCGGTCTCCTGGGAGTGCCAAGGAGGAGGTCCTGTTTTGTGACGAAAATCCAGGCGCCCCTCCCTGAGGGGAGACACCCCCACGGGCCCAGGCGCATGAGCCTCAGGGCTTCTTCTTTGAAGAGAGGAAGCTCCTCAGATCCAGTCTTTTCGAGGCAGATTTTTTAGAAGAGCGGCGAGCCCCACCCCAGTCTTTTACGAGGGGGTGCGCGGCTGGTCACGCTCTCCTTCTGCACCTCACGCCTGATAGGGGCCAGACCTATGGTGGCCGACGGTTCCGGTTCTTGAGCACGGCGGGGAAGGAACCTCCCAAAGGCCTGTTCATATAGCTTCGCCTCCCGAAACCTAGTGGCGACGGAATTAACGGCGTCGCCAAAGAGGCCGGAAGGCGAGACAGGGGCATCAAGGAGGACAGCACGATCCTTATCCTTGATGCCCGTGAGGTTCAGCCACAGATGCCTGTCCGTGGATACCAGGGGAGCCATAGAACGGCCCACAGCACGGGCCGTCTGCTTGGTTGCACGGAGAGACAGGTCTGTGGCTCGGGCCAGCTCTGCAAACGCCCTGTCATCAATAACCCCGCCGATGCTCAGGTCCTTCAGCAGGTCAGCCTGGTAGGCCTGCAAAACCGCCATGGTGTGCAGTGAAGCGCCAGCCTGACCTGCTGCCTGAAAAGCTTTCCCCACCAAAGCAGATGTCAACCTACACGTCTTGGAGGGGAGAGTAGGCTTTTTCAGGGAGGATGACGTCCCAGGAGAGAGATAGCCCGCAAGCATCTTTTTTATCTGGGGCATCATCATATAACCGCGTGCTTTCGCATCAACGATATTCGAATAAGTCGAAGTCGATGGCACAAAAACACACGATGAATATGGCTTGCTACATGAAAGAGTTAATTCATCATGGAGGTCACCAAAGAAGGGGAGAGAGAGACGTTGAGGCTCCTCCTCCCGGCCACCCGACAGAAACCTGTCGTCCAATCTCAAACGCTTGGGGGAATCTCGCTTCTGCGGCCAGTCGATATGCAATCGCTCGACCGCACGCATTATAACCTCTAATAATTCCTCATAAGCTCTGTCAGCACTGGAGGAGCGTTGTGAGGAGGCTACTTCCATGGAAGCGGGAGAGGAGGATTCTTCTGCTCCTTCACAAGAAGCGCCAGAGCACGCTTGCGAAGCGGAAGCTAAAACTTCCTGATCCGGAGAGAACGAGACAGAAATTGGAAATTCCGTCTTGTGTGCGTCTGCCAGATCAGCACGCGAGACCCAGGAATGGCGCCGCGGCTTGCGGATTCTCTTTAAAGAAAGTGAGCTGCGCGCGAAGCACCTTAATAGGGAGAAGATCACAGTACTCACAGTTTCCCTGAAGCCTGAGGCAAGCGTGTTCTTCCCCCAAGCACTCGAGACAAAATTCATGAAGATCGCCCTCCGAAAGAGATCTATCGCACGGAGGCATGCATCTCTTAAGCAACTCCGCCATATCGGTGAGTTAATGCTGTTATTTTCCTTTTTATTTTTGCTTTCGTTATGGCTTTCGTTATGGCTTGCACATGTACACGCAAACACAAAGCGGTCCTGAAGACAAAAAGATCTGAGGATGTTTCCGGTTCTCTCCTATTTATAACCTGCAGGTGCACCTTATTTGGTGACGTCATGTCTGGCAGAGGTTATAAGCTGAGGTATTCGGCGGTTTTGACATGCACAGGCTTCACAACCGAACAACAAAGAGATGTTCCCATAGCGTTTTCACGGATCGAGTGTAGCTTTTGAAAGGGAACCTATTCTCTGCATGAGAGCCAGTTTTATCATAGCTTTTCTTGGTTTGGCAACTTCACTCAAGGATGCAAAGTTCTTGAAATTTTTCAGATCGACTAACCTTCATGTCTTAAAGTAATGATGGACTGATTTTTCTTGTTACTTAACTGAGTGTTTCTTTCCATAATATGAATATGTACAGTAGTAGTAATAGAGCTATTGACCCTGTACCCACCCATCCTCTGTACAAGACCAATGGAATGGTGAATTGAAAATCCATGAGAATACCAAGCTGTCATCAAAACTAAATGTAAGTACTGTGAACAATGTAAAATATAAAACATATACTGAGTTGTTTAGCATTGCTTTCCAGCATATGTCTGCTTCTCTTCCTCTCTCATGATTTAAAATGGGTTTAGACTGAGGTATGTGCATATACATCGTGCTGAAACTTATATGATATAATTTTATATACAGGAGTTAATACTGTCTACAGGAGTTGGAGAATGAAACTTAAACACTGTTGGCCAATCTTCATTGATTGCACATTCCACCAGTTAGAGCAGAGTATGAAGATTTAATTAGCAGAGTGATAGCACAGTTTTGCTTAAGCACACAACATTATGGGTGACATATCAAAGTTCAAAAGAGAACAAATTGTTGTTATGCGTCTCGCTGACGCATCTGTGACCAACACAGCAAGTCTTTGTGATGCATCAAGAGCCACAGTATCCAGGGTAATGCCAGCATACTACCAAGAAGGAAGAACCACATCCAACAGGAGTAACTGTAGACGAAGAGGAAGCTGTTTGAAAAGGATGTCCGGGTGCTAATCCAGATTGTATCCAAAAAACATAAACCCACAGCTGCCCAACTCACTGCAGAATTAAATGTGCACCTCAACTCCCCTGTTTCCACCAAAACTGTTCGTCGGGAGCTCCACAGGGTCAATGTACATGGCCGGGCTGCTATAGCTAAACCTTTGGTCACTTTTGCCAATGCCAAACGTCGGTTTCAATGGTGCCCGCAGCAAAAATCTTGGACTGTGGACAATGTGAAACATGTATTGTTCTCTGATGAGTCCACTGTCACTGTCTTTTCCACATACTGGAAGGTTACGGTGTGGAGATGCCCAAAAAAGTGTTGCATGCATAGAGTGAAGCATGGGGATGGATCTGTAATGATTTGGACTGCAATATCATGGCATTCCCTAGGCCCAATACTTGTGCTAGATGGGTGGGTCACTGCCAAGGACTACCGAAACCATTCTGGAGGATCATATGCACCCATTGGTACCCAACCCTGTATGTATATATATATAATTTCAGAATCCTGCTCACATACCATGGTCATGAGTCTATAGGTGTGTTCGTTGCTTTAAATCCACATAGACTGCTGTCACTGTTATAATCTCTCTCACTGGTATAATCAACTCTCACTGGTATAATCAACATCCATGCACGCGTGTACTGTTTAATATAACACTGTGACCACGCATGTGCACAAAAAACATTTTTTATTTTGTGTTTGTGTGTGTGTACAGCGCATGTGTACTGTTTATTATAACACACGTGTGTGTGTGCGTGTAAAGCAAAAGCAAGCCTCATTAGAGAGGTTTAAAACCCATTTTCTCTCTTTCTCTGTGTCAGCCTGCAAGTTGAGTGTGCACGCGTCATTTGACACTATGCACTTTCACACACACTCACACAACCGCCGCATTGTATTTATTTTTTTGGGCTGTGGAACAAATAAATTTCATTATTTCTTATGGGAAAATATGATTTGGTTTATGAGTGTTTTGATATACGAGCCCACTTGCGGAACAAATTACGCTCGTAATACAAGGTTCGGGAACCTTGGATTACGATCGTAATTTGTTCGTGTATTCGTGTGTGTGCTGTAGCTTTACACTTTCTCTACACACACACAAACACACACACACACACACACACACACACACACACACACACACACAAACACACACACACACACACTTTAAATCATGAAAGAGAAAAGTAGGCATATTCAATTATCCACATTGTAAGGATATGTGCTCTGCATTTAGTATTAAACCTGAAATTAATAATTTCAACAAAGTGCAAAGAGTTTATTTCATATTGTTTCCCATATAATGCCTCCAGTCACCATAAGAAAAAGCACAGATGCTCTATTTATATTATTCTTTTGGTCAAAAAGAAATAAAACAGCACCCCTATCTCTCTCTCTCTCTCTCTCTCTCTCTCTCTCTCTCTCTCTCTCACACACACACACACACACACACACACACACACACACTCTCTCTCTCTCTCTCTCTCTCTCTCTGCCTCTCACACACACACACACACACTTACCTCTCTCTCTCTCTCTCTCTCTCTCTCTCACACACACTCTCTCTCTCTCTATCTCTCTCTCTCTCTCTCTCCTCTCTGAGCAGGATTCTGAAATTTAATAGGGATGAAAAAAAAAACCTGAACTATTATTGTTAAGGGGTTGGGGTTATTGGTAGAGTGGAGGGCCAGAGGGGATTTCTTTTCATTTCTTTGAAAAATAATAAATTATAATTGTAAATATATCATCATGAATGGGTTGTGTGTATATAGTGTAAATGTAAATAGTGTTAACATTGGTCAAAGTAAAGAATGTATAATCTCTCTCTATCTCTCTCTCATCATTCTGCTCACATCATCTCGGATTCCACAGAAGGTAATTTGATCCTGCCTACCTGAATGTCCATGAACCTCCTCTGTCACACCTAAAATACTCCTGTTAGTGTTTCACTTTCGAATGGGAGGAAAAAAGACAGATTTTAACGTTTTTAAGTAAATAATTAAAATCTTATCTAAGATTAGAACTGTTCAGAAGCATAGAGACAGAAGTGTGCTGGTGTGTTTTTAACTGCCGCCACTAGATGGAGCTGTACGTCATCAATGCGTCTCTTGCTGGTGGTCACTGCTGCAGAAGTTAGACTTTAGAGAGCTCCTGAAGACAAGTTATTTAACTGCTTAAGTTTAAAGACATTTTGCCAGACTTTCGCATTAAACCCTATGGGGTAATTAACATTTGTATTAACACTGGAATATGTTTAGAACATGAAGGCATTCATTGTTTTATATGAACAGTTAATTCAGTTTGTGGTTAGAAGGTGAGCTGTGGGCACATAAGATCACACCTTTTGGGACTCTTATTTGCTCTTTAGATTTCTGACCAAATTACTGATTAAACATTTTGGGTGCGTTTAAACACACTATGATCTAACGTATTTGTTCAAATCTGCAAAAAAGCAACTGCTGCATCAGCTAAAGAAAGAGAGTTGGCTGGGCAAAAAATAAGAGTAAGTGCGTGAGAGTATTAAATAGAAAATTTCACATCGCCTCCCCTTTTATTATAATGCAAAATAATTAAACACCCCTTCCGCATCCTTTTGACTGTCGCTATGAAAGCATTTACTTTTCCTGCCATTCTTTTCTTTAGTTTAAAATATCAATGTATATTGACTAGGAATATATGGTTGCTTATTTAATAAGGTGTAATCCTTCTGGAGCCAGAAGAACTTTGAGTCAAGTCAAAATGAAACACAAAAGCATTCTGCAAAAAAGTCATATTTGATTACACGATCACTGGACCATTAATTTAACACTATTTAGTATATTCTCATGTAGCAAATAGAAAGAAGGCTGAAGCTCATCTAACTGACGGGGGCCCACCACCACCACCACCTCCCCTCACCCCATCTGAGGAGCTGGCTCTGTCCCTTAATAAAGGGCGACCAGTGGTTTCTGGCATTCCAGGGAGCACTTCATCACACACACCATGCACCACAAGTAACATGGTGAAATGTAAGTTTACCATATGATCTGTATTCATTATATGACTTAATAAATAACCGTCTCTGTCACTTAAAGGCTTTTTGAACATGCTTAACATTTTTATGCAGGGTTACTTTATTTAACTGCATATGATGTAAAGGCTACTGTGATCTTAGTTGTATTATTTTGACATGTTTTTTCCTGCATTATTGTTGTTCTTGTTGTTGTTGTTTTTTTTTTTTTTTATAATATTTTTGAGAATTCTATGGGTTTTATTTTCTTATAGATACTTATAGAAGCATTGTATTATTGGACCCTACAGGAAGAACACAATCTGTCACATTTGTAAATGTTTTGTTGTCAGGTACCTTTAGTTGCTTTTAGATCTTTTGTTTTTTTTTCTTTTTGCCAGATAATGTATACTTGTATATTTCCACTGAAGGATGAAGATGACGATGAAGAGACCACATCTGCTGTGACCAAAGTGGACAATGCTGGTAGATCCACTGAGGAATGATGTATACTATTATAATGCACGGACCCTTTTTACATTAGAGTAACAGACTGTCAGTGTTCTTTCACAGTACATACCTGGGGATTTGCCCACAGATGAAGGTCCTGAATTTTATTGTCTGACAGAATCTCATTTATTTAATTATTTTTGCCTTCCTAATTGCCAGCAAAGGAGCTGTATAAGGTCCATCTTCAAAAACAAATAAGAAAAAGTGACATGGAGACGGACCTTATACAGCTTCAAATGGAAGAGAAAAGGCTGTCCGTTAAAAAAGCAACACTAGAAACTGAATTATTGGAGCATCACCTTAAGGTGAGAACTTGTGTGAATATTAATCTGTTGCATATTAAAAGTGTTGAGTCAAGTCAAAATGAAACACAAAAGCATTCTGCAAAAAAGTAATATTTGATTACACGATCACTGAACCATTAATTTAACACTATTTAGTATATTCTTTCTGTCATGTAGCAAATAGAAAGAAGGCTGAAGCCCGTCTAACTGGCAGGGCCACCTTAGACCCACCGCCACCTCCCCTTCCAATGTAAAAAAAAAAAACACTTTATTTCATTTACTTTTTTACAAGTACATTTTTTACAATTTAATAAAAGTATTTTTGACACAGTCTGTCTCTCAAAAGTCGTCCATCTCTGTTGTGTGCAAAAATCTGAAGGGGTTCCTCTGGGCCATCTTCCTCAAAACAAGGATGGTGGCTCTCTCCTCTTATAGTGGCAATGTTGTGAAGCACTTATGTCACTATGATGTCACACGCCCTCTCTGGACTGATGAATGAATGATTTTAACAAGGCAAAAAATGAAGGACAAAAAAATCAAGTTGTTACCTGTACATTGATGCTATGAATCGATTTCCTATTAACATCGTCTCCCTCATTTATTGAAGGAGCTTTAATAGGAATGTGGGTGCCATCAGTGCACCAATTACATTTGGAAACCCTGAAATAGAAAATCATTTATGGAAATATCAAGTGTGTGTGTGTGTGTGTATGTGTGTGTGTGTGTGTGCTGGATGAATACATGTGTGTATATATATATAGTATGACTACATATTAAATATGTGTCATAGATTTTACTACAAAGGACAAACCTGCGGGTGGCACGGTGGTGTAGTGGTCAGCACTGTCGCCTTGCACCGTCGATCCCCGGCCAGGCTCGATTCCCGTCTCTGTGTGCATGGAGTTTGCATGTTCTCCCTGTGCTTGGTGGGTTTCCTCCGGGTACACCGGTTTCCTCCCACAGTCCAAAGACATGTAGGTTAGGTTAATTGGCGTTCCCAAATTTCCCGTAGTGTGTGAATGAGTGCATGTATGTGTGTGTGTGTGTGTCTGTGCCCTGTGATGGATTGGCACCCTGTCCAGGGTGTACCCTGCCATGTGCCCTAAGTCTCCTGGGATAGGCTCCAGGCTCCCCGTGACCCTGAATACAGGATTAAGCGGTACAGATGATGAGAGAGTCAGTGAGGACAAACCTGCATTCTGTGGAATTCCTCTTTAATAATACGCAGAGGTTTATGGCCAGCTGTAAGAGTCCATTCCTAGAGGTCACTGTGCACATTTGTGTTTGTATTGTAGTTTTCTGTTAGTCAATTCAGTTTCCCAGAAGGCACCTTAGTCAGGTGATTCTGGAGCTCAGAACCGAGGTAGCTCATTATTGTTATAAATAGCTGGATGTTCTGGGAAACTGGGTTGAGCATTAATACTGTCAGTGAGCATGTGTTTTGTTTTTGTTTTGTTTTGTTGTGTTGTGTTTTGATTATGTTTTATTTTACTTAAGTTTGTTTATAAGGGCTCTGACTTGTCTTGTTATCTGTTCGATGTGTAAATGTATCTTTTGGTTTGTTTAGTTAATTAATGTGTGTACTGTGCTGTGTGTTCCTGTGTGTTCTCTTACCCTCCAATGTGTTCCCATAGCTTCCTGTGTGCTCCCCTTCTCGCCTCTAATGTTCCTGTCCCATCCAGCCTTTAGTATTCCTGTACCGTTTAGCCTCCAGTATGTTCCATTAGCCTCCTGTGTGCTCCCCTTCTCGTCTCTATCCCTGTCTCGTCCAGTCTCTAGCCCCTGTGTCCCTGGTCCTGTCTGGTCTCATCCAGTCTCTAGTATTCCTGTCCCGTCCAGTCTCTAGCAGTCCTAAGCCTTCGTGTCAGTCCTTTAGGGGCTGAAATGCTTACAATGGTTTGAATTGCTAAGTGCTGGTTTGTGTCTGTCCAGAGCCCATGTATATATTTTGTTTGTTCCTTTTTTTGTTAAAGATTTTTATGTTTGAAAACAACCCCTCTGCGCCCATGCCTGCCCTTTATTCCCATGGCAATAACATCTGCCCAAACTGCCTGTCATACCAGTTTGTGACACTAGGGAACTATACAAACAGACATATTGTGCGAACGGCTCTACTCACAGTTACCTTTCCCACATGCTCTGTATTGTACAAAAATGCCCTAATGTAAATAACTGAAGTGCTACTGTATGTACAGAATGTTTTCTAAGTGCAGACCCGCGGGTTTGTGACATTTGCAATATGCGCTTTCAAGAGATGTAAATTAATGATTCTCTTGAAAACTGATAACACTCTTTCAAATAATCATTAAGAAATTAAAAGACATCAATATGTGGTCTTATAACTCTCTCCCGGCGGGAAAAAAAAAACCTTGTATAATTTGTGCCTCCACGTCCACAGGATCACCATTAAAAGCGCACATCATGCTCAATAAACCTCTGAAACAAACTGACCCTGGAACATAAGCTGCTACCAAGCAGGTTATCTTCAGAGTGTCAGGGATAACCCCTAGAGGGCGCCAAAGCGCCCTGTGATTATGTTTGTAGTTTCTTTTGTTTAAACTTCAGTTCCCATTGGGCAACTCGGTTCAGGTGAGCGCCCCCTAAGGGTTATCCCTGACACAGAGAGTAAGTTGCTATGGTTACAAACATACCCAGAAAGTTACCTCCGTTTTTGGAACCGAAAGTTGAGGTTATCCACTAACTTACTCTCAAACTTACCCAGGTATGTCACATAACCTGCTTTCTGGAATACCCCCCCCCCCCCCCCCCCAGTACTTACAAAGATAAGAGACAAACTAACAAAAACACCTCCATAAATCAATACACAATGAACATAACAAAACTAGAGCCTTTTTTTAAAACAGAGGTTTTAACATAACTTAAACTTAAAACAAACTAAAACAAATGCCAACATGACATTACTAATGCTCGATCCAGTCTCCCAGAACAAACAGCTATTTATGGAATGTCTAATGAGCTACCTCGGTTCAAGTGAGCACTCTCAACACCTGACCGGGGTGCATTCTGGGAAAACTGAGTCTACAAACCAAAACTACAGACACAAACTTATCAGGCACACAGTGCCCTCTAGGGGTAAACCCTTACAGTCACTAAAATGATTCAAACTTCCCATCACTACTGTGCATCTGCACTTGTAACCGGTTTGGCTCTAGCCGCCGCTACAATCTGTGTTGTGTTACCGTCAATGAACTCTAGAGAGTTTATTGTTGCAGCTGCATGAAATCAACAATACGGCATTGGATTCTGTGAATTCGTTCTCTTGCAATTCTTTTATCTCCTCTCGGCATGCACAAACGCAGTCTGAGCAAGCATTACAACAACAGTACATTGAAGAACAACACTCAAATTATTTGAAAACATTTAAATACATCATCCAATCAGTTTATCCTCTCAGATCATAATGTGAGCAAATTAGAAATGTATTATTAAGTTTAATTGGAAATAGGTAAATTAAATAATACAAAGGTGTCACATAGCATGTGGCACATGGATTAAACAATACAGGATTGGATTTTGTGCATTTGTTCTTCAATTCTTTTATCTGTATAAATTGAAGACTAATAAAGTAACTAGCCAGAACTAGCACTTTTCTGGGAGCCCAGATGTATCCATCCATGCCTGAAAACCTTCCTAACCCACACCGAACACGTTTAACAGTAATATTGTTTTATACATCACACACTTAATCCAACTTTTAAACACTAATAAATCAGCTCCGCTATCAGCTTACGTCCTCTCAGCACGCTCAAACGCGGTCTGAGGAAGCAGAGCGGCCTGGCCTGAAATGACATCACCGCATGTTAAACATGATATAACACCGCTATAACACAACCAGTGTTGGGGGACGTTACTTTTTAAAGCAACTAAGTACCTTACAATATTACTGTCTGCAAAAATTAATCAGTTACATTACTGTATTACTTTCTGATAAAAGTAACTAGTTAGAGTACTTTTCTATTGCAGAAAATGAAAACACCTTTGTGCTTCCTCATGCATGCTGTTTTAGTCAAGACCTTTTATAATTACATACGAGATTGGATGTTAATTAACTTCCTTCTGCTTAATCCTGATAAGACAGAAGTTCTAGTCATAGGACCACAAGTAGCTAGAAGTAAGCTTTCTGATCAGACTGTAACTTTAGATGCCTTTCTGTTCCATCAAGTGCAACAGTTAAAGACCTCGGTGTGATTATAGATTCCAGCCTTTCGTTTGAAGCTCGTGTAGATAATATTACCAGGATAGCTTTCTTTCACCTTAGAAATATTGCCAGTCCTCACTAAAACCAGAAGATACGAGCACATCACCCCTATCTTATCTACACTGCATTGGCTCCCTGTGAAATTTCACATTGATTTTAAAATACCATTATTGACATATAAAGCACTAAATGTTCTCGCGCCGCAGTATCTGAGTTAGTGTCTTACGATCCGCCACGCCTACTTCCATCAAAGGATGCAGGCTGCCTGTCAGTACCACGTATTATTAAAACTACAGCAGTGGGCGGAGCTTTTTCTTACAAAGCCCCAAAGTTATGGAATAGTCTTCCTGTTAATGTTCGGGACTCAGACACAGTCTCAGTGTTTAAGTTTCGGCTAAAAACCTATTTATTTAGCGCAGCATGTTTGTAAATAGATGAGCCTTAGGTAAAGGAGCAGATCTGGGGGACTCATGGACGTAGAGTATTCTGGTGAACTGCTATGTTTAGATGCTGTCCTCCCCACTCTCATTGTTCACTCAGGTTTGTTGACGGTGAGGTGATTGGTTGCTTTACATCTCAGTTCCCCCTCATGTTTGTGTTTCCTTCTGGCTCCTCCCTTTTAGTCATGCTGTTATAGTTAGTCCTGCCGGAGTCCCTGCTTGCACTTTGCACTAAATATACATTCATCTTATACATTGTTTGACTTTATACTATCTCTCCATCTCTTCTGCTCTCTCTTCTCCTCTCTCTCTCTTTCCCTCTCCCTGTCTCTCTGTCGAGCTATACATGTCTCTGCTGAGCTGCCAGTGATCCAGACCCCTCTGTCCTCTGGACCTGTCTGACTCGTCCTGGTGTCTTGCTTCTGGTTGGATGCCCCGTGTGGTCTGCCTGGGATGCGTGTGGTGGCTGAGAACGGTTCCACTTTTCCACGAAGACGATCTTGTCCTCGGCTGATACAGACAGCTGTTCTCTGAGGACTTGTGACTTCAGTCACTCGATAGTTCAGGACTGGAGCTTTCTACAGTCTACCTGAGCCTCCAATAATGAACTGGACTCAACTTTAATTTAAACACATCTCCTATTATACTGCACTTCCACTCTCACACAGTATGATGGAGATCAATCCCTGCTCTCCGTTTCACCCAGATGAGGATGGGTTCCCTGTTGAGTCTGGTTCCTCTCAAGGTTTCTTCCTGTTACCATCTCAGGGAGTTTTTCCTTGCCACTGTCGCCATCGTCCTCGGCTGGCTCATCAGGTACAGTCTTATCATTTTGATTCACATGCGTTCACTTCTCTTACAAACTTATATAATTTTTAATAAAGCTGCTTTGCGACAATGTCAATCGTTATATGTAATGTCAATGTCAAGTGCTATACAAATAATAATTAATTGAATTGAATTAATACTAAGATGTTGTTGGTTGCTACAGTACATTATAATTAATTAATTATAAGTATAATTATTTTTAAAAATGCTGCAATATACAACTAATGGATTAGCTGTATCATGTGTAGAAATACTGTTTTTTAATTATAAAATATTGTTACCTAAAAATGAGCTGTTTTCAGTGTTTTTGCCCAGGAAAAGAAATGCATCATTGCATTATAATAATACTTCATAATTTCTCCTGCAATTGTGTCCTTTTCTTTTTACTTGAATTATTAAATTTATAATAAATTATATATTTAAGAGCTCCTTAATTAACCTGACACAGTCTCCTTTTTAGTTACAATATACAGATCAAATAAACTATATAATAGAAAACATCACTAGATATATTTCTTATATAGTTTATTTAATCTGTACTGTAGATCTAATATAGACAAACTTCCCTGCTTGGTGACTAAAAGAGGAATGTGTGAGTAAACAGGTCATGAAACTGACAATATGACACTTCCTTTGCAAGAAAAATTAATTCATTAATTAAACTAAGTAGAAAGTGTATCATATACAGCTGCACAGTAGCTTAGCAGTTAGTGCTGTCGCCCTGCACCACCAGGGATCTGGTTCAATTCCCGTTCAGGTTCGATTCCAATCTCTATATGCATGGAGTGATCCAGATACTCTGGTTTCCTCCCACAGTCTTGCCGATTTCTTTTAGCTGGCATTCCCAAATTGCGTGTAGCGTGTAGCATGTGTGTGTGTGTGTGTGTGTGTGTGTGTATGTGTATGCCCTGTGATGGATTGCCATGATGGCCATCTCCTGGCCCCAGACCCCCCCGCAACCCTGTATTCATCATTAAGCGGTATAGGTGAGTTTCCTGATACATTCTCCCAGGTTAAAGTCATATACATCCAAATACCTGTGCCCAAGAGGTTGCATTGGCATTGATTTTAACATGTGTGGTTGGAAATCATGATAAAATTGAGAAAGACTGGAATACAGCTCTGTCGCTCATGTTCATTAATAAAGTAACGACTAAAAAGAGTTATTTCAGTCAGAATAATCTAGTACTAGTGTGTAGATGGAAGAAACTATTCAGTCATTCTTTTATTCAAACTGTCAGTTTTATTGAAAGAACACAATAAATTAACAAATATATAATAGTGTTATTTAATTAATTTAACATATAGCTTAAAAGTGTGATAAAATTGGTTACATCCCCTGGTAGATAAGACTAGACAAAACAAGACAGGATAAGACACCCTGCCATCCCCACCACACACTGCTCTTCCTTCCTCACCACTGAATTACAACAGTGCTGTCTGCAGTATGTCCTGTAATATGAATGAAGTTAGAATGAATATTTTATCTCTTGTAATGACCGTCACATACCCTAACCAATCAGAGCTTTGCACACTATTTGGCAACTAGTGAAAAGGTGAAGTAGCAGGACATAATATCAGATACCGATTACGCCATAGATCTCCCCAACCTTCTCCTCCAGTTCTTCTCGTATTCTCTCTATCTCTTCATCCTTCTCATCGATTTCTTCCTGCATCCTGTTAATCGTGTTATCTTTCTCTTCTAGTTCTTGCCTTATTTCTTCTACTTTCTGTCTACTTTCTTCTAGCTCACTAGATCTGTTTTCCAACTTCTGCCTCTTTCTGGCAATCTTATAATCTTTATTTTCTAGCTCCTCTTCCAATTGCTTTATCTCTTCATCCTTCTCTTCTATTTCTTCCTGCATCCTGTTAATGGTGTCATCTTTCTCTTCCAGTGTCTGTCTCATTCTTTGGATTTCTTCATCAAGATCCTGTCTCAATCTTTTAATCTTTTCTTCCTTCCCTTCCAGTTTAAGTTTCTGGTCATTGATCTGCTCTTCCCGCTGTTCAAGCTCCTCTTTTACTGTGTGTAAAAGGCTTTCAGTTTCCTTATGTAGTTCTTCTTTCACAATGTCCAGTATGTTGTCCATTTTCCAGTCGATTCCGAGTGAATGTTCTTCTGTGTAGCTGTTAAGAAGAAAAGGAATTAACAACAATAATACCTGTTCAATTTAGTTTTTTTTTTTTTTTAAACAGTGTGTATGTAAGGACTCACCTTATACAACGCTACACTGAGCTTTAAGAACTGGTTTTAAGTTTACTGGCTAGGGAAAAAAGAACTGTGTGCTGAACTTCTTGTATTGGATTTTGATGCCACAGTTTTGGTTAATAATAAACAAGTCCAGGAAAAAAATCTGGAAAATTATAAAACATTGTTTAGTTGATATATACAATATTTATTTTATGAAATTTTGTGAATTACATTTTATTTTTTCTTTTATTATTTTCCCAGCATTTAAGGGGTAGTTTGTGTGAAATTAAATGAATTAAGTTTAAAGATGTAAGTACTTCTTCTTCTTGGTGTTTATGACGGTTGGCATCCACTGGGTTACATTGCTGCCACCTTGATCTTGATCCCCCATATCTTCCTTTCACCTTAATTCCTCTTTTCTAGTCCCATTACCCTCAGGAGAATCTACCAAATCCTTTCTTCCTCATCCTTTCACCATTTTCTAAAATACACCATGTAGCTTGTCAAGGTAACGTCATGTGTTTCTTCATGGACAGTTTGTATATTTAAGTTTTGCTCTCATGTCTCATGTCTCAAGTCTTCCATCTGGTCTGTTAACTCAAATTCAAATTCAAATTTTATTTGTCACATACACAGTCATACACAGTACGATATGCAGTGAAATGCTTAACTGTGGAATTGTGTGTTTATGTTATCATAGTTCATTTTCATTATTCCTGCTCTTTTGTTATATTTAATAAAAACAAGTATGCACTTGTCTGCATCCTCTGTGCTTCTTATTTACAACCCTTTAATCTACAGTGACTCACCTGAGCTCTTAGTGAAATGAAACTAAAGCATAAAGTGAAAGCAGAAGTGTTTATGCAAATCAGAGGAGCAGAGGAAGAAGAAGACGACGCTGGTAGTACGCCTCTTCTTCCTACGGATCTACCTTCATATAAAATTCACTAACAGTATAAAACAACTGTTCTTCTGGAAGCATGGGATTATTTTTTTATTATTTATTTATTTATTATTTTATTTATTTAAACAATATACTGTACAGGCAAAGCTAAATCAGTGTAACAGTTCAGTTCCCCATTTCTCAGCATGATGCAAATCACATGAAATAGAGAGAATAAGATGATGAAATGTGCTTAATGTTTTAAATAGTGTACATTTGTTGAAGTGGTTTAAAAACAATATTACGGAACCCATGATAGTGAGAAAAGTTTTTATTTGATTTCTGGTTGTTGGATTAGCTTGATAAAATACATCTCTAAACATACTCCAGCATGTACAACGAAGGCTCTGTGACAGCTCGACAGGGTATTTTAACAACCCTTAACATAGAAACAGAAAGGAGAATTAAGAAAGGAAATAACTCACCTACCAGGACTAAATTCTTCCTGTCTTCCCTCTTTTGTGTGTGTGTATGTAAGTGAATGTGTGATTGTGTGTGTGTGTGTGTGTGTGTGTGTGTGTGTGTGTGTGTGTTAGAGTGACAGAGAGAGAGAGAGAGAGAGAGAGAGCACTAGTAATAAGCACTACATTCTGCTTTTGCTAATTAGCTACCGTAGGCTCAGTCTGCGCATGCATCACAACTCCTCACCTTCCCATCTGACTTCATGCTCTCCTTTCTCAAGGACACACCTGTAGTAATGAAGCTCATGTTATTTCTACTCTGAAAAAAAAAAAAAAACAGTTTGTAACTTTGCTAGCTTTGTAAAAAGAAAGAAAAGAAAAAGAAACTCTCATGATGACTTGTCTGTGGCATATTATATTCATCTTTTTTCATTCTTTCAAAAGAACATGCAGCTACATGCTCCAGCACCTGCAAAATGCCTGACAAACAGCATTCGAAGTCTCATCTTAATTCTTGTGACATGTTATGTACTGTACGAGTGACAGAAAAAGAGCAAGTCAGTTGGACAGATGGATTGGGTCAGCTTCATTATCAGCGTTACAGCGGCTGCACCGGTCTGTGATGAAAGAGCTGGAGCTATCAAGCCCTCTTTTTCACAGTCTATCTACCATCTTTAGGATAGAGTTCAGGATTTCTTGCTAAGGTTGCTTGGCCTCTGGGCAAGGAGCTCAGAAAGCTGGGTGGATCTCTGACTAAAGTCAGATTTAAATCACCAAGCTGATGATTTTAAAATAGACAGAATTAAAGAAAACTTGTAACTTGACTTACTATTAGGAAATGACTTGATAGTTTACTTGGACATACAGGTTTTGACTGTGAATGACTTGATATCATTCCCAATAACAACAATTACAGTGTATAAAGTAATATTAGTAAGTGTATAATAATCATAATAATAATTATTAGTATTAAACTATCAAGTCATTCCTACTAGTAAGTCGAGTTACAAGTCTTCTATAATTTTGTCTATTTTAAAATCATCAGCTTAAATCTGACTCTAGTCAGAGTTCCACCCAGCTTAATAATAATAATAATAATAATAATAATAATAATAATTGGAGTTTGCATGTTCTGCCTGTGCTTGGTGGGTTTCCTCCGGGTACTCCAGTTTCCTCCCACAGTCCAAAGACGCGGTGGTTAGGTTAATTGGCATTCCCCCCAAAAATGCCAAAAGTGTGTGTGTACTGTATGTGTGTCCTGCGATGGATTGGCACCCTGTCCAGGATGAACCCCGCCTTGTGCCCTAAGTCTCCTGGGATACGCTCCAGGACCCTGACTACAGGATTAAGCGATATAGACAAAGAGTGAGTGATGATAATAATAATCTACATCTAGGCATTTGGCACACGCCCTTATCCAGAGCGACTTACATTTTTATCTCATTATACATCTGAGCAGTTGGGGTTAAGGGCCTCGCTCAAGGGCCCAACAGGGACAACTTGGTGGTAGTGGGACTTGACCCTGGGACCTTCCGAACCGTAGTCCAAAGCCTTAACCACTGAGCTACCCCTGACCACCAATAATAATAATAATAGTGTACAGCAAAACTAATATATTTTTTTACTGACCACAAATGTATGATGAATGAGTTTTATTGCACCCTCGTAGCAGCCAAAGAGTTTAGGTGCTCAGGGGGAACAGGTGCGTTTGGGAATCCTTGCAATGCACAGTGACAGACTGGTTATATGATTCTCCATGTTATTGCACTTAATTTTAAAGACTACGGTATAAAAAACAAAAAACTGCAGTAAGCAAACTATATGCATCAGCCTCATTTAAACCAAATGACTGGCAAAGATTTGGTCAGTTTACTTTTTTGCAAATGTAATGCATCATAAATTCATTACACACACTGAACATTAACTGGAAAGACCCTGAAAAAAGTTATCACAGAAACGTTTTTTCTGGATCTCCCTCACAACTAAATATCATCAGAGTGACATTTTATCACTTACAGTGTGGGAGTGGCGTGGGACCATCAAGAACCATACTGTGATCAAAAGGACATGTGACTTTCAGGTTGTTAGGAACCTCGTTTTTGTTGGTCGACTCTGTCTCCCAGAAGGCACCACGGTCAGGTGATAGGGCTCACCTGAACCGAGGTGGCTCATTAAACATCTTATAAATAGCAGTTTGTTCTGGGAAACTGGGTTGAGCATTATACCGTCATGTGGGCATTCCTTTTGTTTGGTTTTTGTTTCTTTGAGGTTTATATTTTAGTTATATTGTTTAAACTGTTTTCAAGAGGGCTCTAGTTTTGTTTTCTGTATATTCCTTGTTCTAGTCGATTCATGGAGCTGTCTTGTTCAGTGTTTAGTTAAGCAGTGTCTCCTCCTGTGTAAGTACTGTTCTGTGTATCCCCAGTGTCGGCCTTCTTGTGTAGTTCTTTGTATATATTGTCCCTTGTCTGTTTTGGATTCTGTTTAGATTTGTGTAGCCACATGAGGGATTAGCTGCTAGCAAGGTTAGCCGCTAGTAGGCCTTAGCTGCTAGTAGAGTTAGCCCCTAGTAGGGTTAGCCTCCAGTAGGCTAGCCTCTAGTGGGATTGACTGCTAGTGGTTTTGGTCGCTAGTAGGTTAGCCGCTAGTTTGGAATAGGCTCATGTGTGCCTTTCCTTTTGTGTTTAGTTCCCCCCCTATTAGGTCAGTACTAACCCGGTTAGCCACTAACTCCATTAGATACTAACCCAGTTAGGTCAGCATCCAGCGTCTCCATATTCCATTTACTGTAGCTACTAACCCAACTAACCACTAACCCATCCAGTCTAGTCCTGTCTCTAGTCTCTGTGCCCCTGGTCTTGTCTCTAGTCTCTGTGCCCGTGGTCCTGTCTTGTCTCTAGTTCCCCCATGTGTCTTTAGTTAGCTCCAGCTCCATGTTTCCTTCTGTCAGTTCCCTGTGTCAATTCCAGTTCCCTGTGTCAGCGCTCAGCTCCCTGTATTAGCTCCTTTCCTGTGTTTGACTCGCAGTGAGATGCGGTGTTGGGCACTGTGAGCCGCCGCGACTGCCCGCCAACGTTCTGCAAGGTTCGGCAAAAAATTTAACATGTTTAAACCTGTTTTCAGGCGGCTTAAACATACTTAAGTTTTCACGCAGAAAGATGGAAACGTATTCGCAGCGCCAAAACATGCGGTGAATCATGAAGAACCGTACTTCCGGCCACCGCGCGAATCCGCATAGGTGAGATAGGGGTATTAAAGTTGACTGAGATTAATTAAGTGCATTACAGCACCATACATTCTTATTTTAAAGCCTTTTCTTGGATGCAAAAAAAAAAAAAAAAGTTTTTTCAAATGACTTTAAGAAACAAAAAAAACTAAGGCACATTTTAAAATAAATAATTACACAAAAACACTAAGTTGTGCAACTAAACATTCAGAACTAAGTTTCAAAATCTACATCTCAGGCATAACAGAAGCCTTTACTGACAATGTCTGTCGTTTTCTCTTGCTACTTTCTTCTTTTGGCCTCGCTGATAATTTTATTGCTCCCTTCCATTTTGCAGCTGCAACAGAACAGAACGCTCCCTCAAGTCAATACACAGCTAACTGTTTGCGTCTCCTTCTGCTTTGTGGGTGACGTAAGCGGTTCTTCTTCATTGGTGTTTACAGGCGGCTTGCACCCGGAAGCGCGCTGCGTCAAAAGCGTGCTGTAAACAAATAATTGCGCAAAGACATAACGCGAGCTTTTTAAATTAATTAAACGAAGCTTTGAGGCAGAAGATTTTGCCTCAATCATTTTTTGTAATCGAATTATTCGATTTACCCGAGGAATCGATCCAGCCCTACTTTCAGATCTATTCAGATACGTGAGGACAGGAGGTTCTCTCTCCATTGTTTCATCTATTTTACAGTTAAACAAATTCGAATTTACATGAAGTTTTCAGTTTTACTCGACTGAATTTGTATGAAGATCTTCAACGCCCTCTTCATTCCTTCTTACAACAGACACCATGCATTGTGCTATGTTGTTTGTAATCAGAGTATTTTAGGAATGAAGTAAAGCTGCTGTTTCTGGTACACGCTTTCACTTTGCACTTTTAATCTCCCTTTTGATCAAAACGCTATTGATATGACCCGATATGAGCAGCTTTGATTGAGTCATAATATTTATCTATCAAAAAGAGGGGCGACTTTTGCAAACCAGACAAAATGTAAAATAAACAAAACAGAGCACAAGTATATACTTGCTGAAAGCACACACGATGTGAGCAGCTTTATTTCAGCCATTCGTGGTCAAATAATTATTCAAAAAAAAAAGAGAAAGAGAGAAAATAGATCTTTAATCTCTCTAATGAGACTTGCTTTTGCTTTACTCACGGACACACGTGTTATAATGAACAGTACACACTTGCTGTACATACACACACACACACACACACACACACACACACACACACACGTGTTCACAGTGTTATAGTAAACAGTACACGTGTGCACAGATGTTGATTATACCAGTAAGAGACAAGCACTAAGACCCACAATTCCGCAGCGCAAGAGAGAGAAAAACCATTGGATCAGTTGTGATCATGTGACACTCGGCGTCAAAACAAGAAGTGCATGCGTGATACATAATACTCGGTACTCGTAAGCCAAGACTTGTTCGTTTTTCAAGTAAAAATTTATTAAAAATCTTTGCTCGCCTTGCAGAACACTCGCAAACCAAGTTACTCGCAATCCGAGGTTCCACTGTATATAATTACAAACTACCTAACAAATACCATACAAAATACCAACAGATTTACCATATGCCAATAAAAATTCAATAATAGCAATATGAACTCACACATGCATTGATGCAGCTTCGAGCCATGAATTCAAACTAGAAATGGAGGACTGGGGAGCCAATCATAAAACAGACAGAAAACGGGATCTTGTCATGACTCATGCCCTGTCTGTCCATTTTTCCCGACGCTGTCACTTTTCCCCATGTGCTCATATTTTCCCTAGCCTGCCATGTGTCCTTTCCCACGCTCCCATTTCCACCCCGTCTGCACATCAGTTTCCCATTTTCCTACTGATTACTCAACGCTGTGCGTTGCTTAACTGCTGGATTATTGTGTGTTTTTGTGGATTATTTTCTCGCGTTTCCTTTTCTTTATGATCACGTTGCCAAGTTCGAGTTGTTTCTTACTTTCAGTCTCTCGTTTCGATTTTGTTTGACCTCGCACTGCCTCTTCTGGTTTTCGGCCTTTCATCTAACATTTTTGCATTTAACAACTTGCTCTTTGATTTTCCGGTTAATGATCTGACGTATTGTAGTTGCACTTACATGTCATTAGTTGCACGTGTCAGACTCTTGGCTCAATGTTGTCTTAATTGTGTTGGTTTGTTATTCCGTCTTCTCTTGTACAAACACACTCATTCTGAGAGCAGGTACGATGGTGTGAGCACCTGCATCCCATAGTTCTGTGTCTAGTCACACCAGGGTAGACGGCAGGTGATTTCCCTCGTGTTTCCTCTTTACTAACAGTATGGTGTAGTCCAGTTTTAACAATATTCATTCTTTCTTATATATCTGTGTTCTCTCTCTGCTTAGTCAGGCTAGTCTGCCTGTTGTTCTGGTACTGCAGTGAAGTTGGTTTAACGTTTGAAGTTGGATATTCATCAGACATTTTGGCTTGTTCGGGCTCCAGGCAGAGATCAGTGGAAGGGATGTGGAGGAAGTACAGCTAGCTATTACAATGTCTACTTATAGCTATGTTAATCTTTAGTGACTATTATATTGAATAATGGTTATAGGATCTGAGCAAATTAACTTATCAATGAAAAAACAACTTATGTGTGAATGTAGTGGAGAAAATGGTCAGAAGTAAAGATGCAAGTTGGGATGATTTGGCAAGAACATGGGCGAGGCAGAATGACTAAGATAGAAGAAAAAGTACAAGCGTTAACCAGAGAGAAGTAAATAAACATGTTACAGCCCTGCATGATTTAGTTCTTTAGAATTTCCTGTAAAAACCTCACAGTCAGAATGAGAGAGTATGAGAAACACAGAAACCTGGAGGTCACACAGCAGAGTCGGACGTTTATATTGAATATTTTTGTTGCTCTAATGTGGATGTTTATGTGATGGTGATAAAAAAAAATGTACATACATGTGGTTTAGCCATCTTATTGTATTTTACATTTATTTTAATATGATGTACAAAAAAAAAAAAAAGAATTATGAAACATTAATAAAAAATAAGTGTAAAGTTGACCAGTGATTGGAATGTGATGAACAAATTATTGGCAAAAATCTAAATGTCAGAGTTTAGTAGAATAAAGTTTCTTTTTTTCAGCCTTTTAGTCAGTCTTCACTGTGTGGAGCCACGGTACGCTGTTTGTGCATCACTTTTTAACTGTGTTCAAAAATGGGAAAAAAAATAGCGAATGACACTCTCATGGGGCTTAAGAGGAAGAGAAAGAGAGAACTGAAAGAGGAATGAAACTCAGACTTTGTAAGAAATCCTCCAGGCTCTAATTATGCCACTGAGCCACATCAGCATTTCTTAACTGGAAGACTGTAATTAAAGTGTATAGAGACTGAACAGCTACCAAATACAAATGCAATACCCAGAACTCCCTCCAGGATATTTATCTGCACAAATCGTCAAACCTCTTTTTTATTTATCTGCACTTTTGTCAAACCCTGTGAGTTTGGTGGTGTACAGAGGATAAATACCAAAAACTATTTATCTTTGTTTGAACGTTTAAAGACATGACTGTATAACACATAGTATAATTCATCCTTTAGCTGTGAAATTAGAAGAGGAAAAAGAGACCTAACAGACACTATTAGAGAGCACAGTGTGCATTATTAGATCATAATTGTATTTGTATGATTATAATAGAAGATGATTTCAACATGATTTTGTTTTGCTTTGCTTAATATAATTTACAGATTTATTCATACAATTCCCTTATCCTGTGTGACTCGGTCAGAATTATTACAGACTATTAAATAAACGCATGTACAGGAATCAAATCCCATCTGATAAGGTGTGTTGAGATCAGACTCTACTCTTTATTAGACTGACTGTAGAGATCAGAGCGATAAAGATGTAGGTTTGTAAGCAGTAGATTAACAAAATACTATGGCGTTGCTCAAGTGGAATCTCACTCCTGGAGCCTATCTCAGGAGACTTAGAGCACATGGCAGACACACATATACACACTCACACTACGGCAAATTGGGGAACGCCAATTAACCTAACCTACATGTCTTTGGATTGTGTGAGGAAACCTAGCCGAGAATCAAGCCCTGACCCCGACGGTGCAAGGCTACAGTGCTAACCACTACACCACCGTGCCGCCTAAGTCGAATCGCATTTATTTAATTTAGCTAAATGTTTGAGTACATGTATAACTTTTTTTTTTTATAATTAGAAATAAACCAGTCCAAAATATTTTGGAGGATTTATTCAAAGAACTCGTCCAACAAAACAATTTTTATTATGCACAGATAGTAGTAAATAGAAACATGTAAAGTAAAGAAGCATTTAAACGTACAGTGGACTGATTAAAACTTGTCTGTTTTTCTACAGTGAAGAACTGACATCCTGGAAACAATTCAGATTAATAATATGTCCTTCTATAAGAATGAACATAGATATTTTTCTAAAAATTCTTTTTATATCTTAATCACAGACACTGATTATTCAGTATTTACTTATAATTACCCACTTTATTAGACATGGAAATCTAAGGAAAAAACAGGTGCCAGGTGTTTTGGCTAGACATCTGCGGACACATCAACTACATTCCCATAGATTTTATACTGGAGAGAATTCCAGTCGATCACATTCCCACTTGGAGGACTGTACTGAATCTCAGACAGCTGACTAATCTGATCTGCACTCAGCACACGATCCCACATGTTTACATCTGTAATTTCACCCACAAAGCTCTGATCAATGTCAAAATCTCCCACATACGAGTCAGGATCCTGTCCAAGAACTATAGCTCCACCGGGTCTCACACGATGGTCGCGTCTGTAGATTTTCATCATGCTGCGGTGTCCGTCCACCCAGAATGCAGTGGCTCCGGTGTTCGAGTCCCAGGTGACACACAGCTGTGTGGAGAGAGCGGACAGCGGCGGTAGAGTGAACAGAACACCATCACTGCTGCTTCTCAGGTAAAGAGAGATTCTTCCACCCTTTTCTTGCCACACATGGAGCTCATCACCTTCTGTCGTCTCATAAGCAAACAGAATGATCTCTCGCTGTCTGCTGAGTTCAGTAGAGATGCGCATGCAGAGTGTGAAGGCATGTAAATTCAGAGGTTTCCTCGGAGTAAGATGCACATAGGCTGTGTCAGATGCCTCCGGGAATAAAAACACCTTACCTAGTGAAGAGAAACAAAACAAAAAGTACAACTGTATCCAAACTGCTGTGCCCCTTTCTCCTTACTGTTTTTATTTGTCAAAGCACAACAAGCTTTTCATGGGCATCTGCGAGCTTGAAGAGAGCGCTCTTTTTTTTCAAGGATGTTACGTCACCTTTTGCAACGTGAGCAAAAGTTCTGAAAGTTTTAATTAGTGTGGAGAGTCAACTGGGAGATTTGTTTCAGCTGTCTCTCTTGACAGCAATATGATTCAAATATGTCATGTCAACATTAATGTTTGGGTTGTAAATACACTCAAACATACAATGACAGTCTTGCTTTGCATAATCAAAAATCTGAACATTTGCCATTTTTTCTGTCAGTCATGTCTGCCACTGTATGACACCAATAAGCCAAATGATAGTGAATCACTGGACCAGACAACTGTGTCTGCTCAGAAATTTCAGTCACTGGATTTTACTGATTTTCATCAAGCTCCAGCTGTTCTTGAAACCTTTTTTAGCACAGATTTACCATCGGGCCCGTATTAACTAAGCATCTCAGAATCACTCCTAGGAAACAGGCTCAAAGTTCATTTGGGACTGAAAAAAATTCTAGGTCAGAGTTGGACATAAAGGTCCTTTGTGAAGGTTCCCATTCGTTTTTCTTTCAGAGGAGTAGGAACCGCGCCAAGGGATGTGTGTGATGTCACTTTTTACAACACTGAGGCCACAAAGTATAAAATATATACATAAATATGATTCATATGATTATTTTAATGTGTAAAGCAGGTCAGTTTTTTGTTGATTTCATGCTGCACGGCATGTATAAATCTGTGCATGATCTGTGGTGCTGTAAGGTAATCTGTGAGTTTGGAAAGCTTCATCTTTGCTGTTACTAAAAAACTGTACAGTATCGATGACCTGTGGAGACAGAATATGGAATGTTCGTTTCATTTATTCAAATCAAATCATTGTTTACGCATCACATGAGTGTAGTTCACATTCTGCCATTTACATGTGTCAGTTTCTGACCTCTTTTCTCCCTACCTTGCCATCCACCTGTCATATCGCTCTCTGCTATTTATTGTGTTATACAGTATTTACCCAGTATTTTTCTCATGATTATGTTTCTTGAGATAAAATGGTCAACAACATAGTTGGGCAACAACATTAGATCAGCTATGTTGTTGTATTTCCTTTACATAACACCTGTCCAGGGCCCAAGTTTCTTAAGCCTAAAAGTTGCTCCTAGTGACAAAATTCTAAGAAAATTCTTAGGATTATGACATTTTCTTAGAATTTCCCCTTAAATTTAAGCCTAAATCTGAGTAAAAGATAAAAATGATTCACTAAACATTTGCTATCTAAAAAAAAACAGCTTCCAAGATAAAAATTGTTAAGTAAATTTAGTAAATTAAGTAAGTAAATTGTTAAGTAATTTAGAGTAAATTTAGCGAGGAGGACTTTTAAGAGGTTTAAGAGTTTCTATAGCAGAAGACAAAATGGTGGAAAGAAGAAATATTCTAAAAACACTGAACATAAAGCTAAAAGTAAACACGGCTCTTCTGTCCAATTTAGTTTTCTTGTTGTTTTACTTCCTTCCATCTCTCTTGGATTGTTAGCTACAGACCATCCAAAAGTGCAACCTAAATAAACTGTCCTGTGATCATGTACATTGGTAAAAGCTGAGACATTTTGCTCCCATCAATCTAAAATGGATCACAAGTAATAAAATCAGTACATATATATTAACTACTGTGTGGAAATAATTTGCTTCAACTATAGACATATTTTCAACATTTGTCTATTTTAATAAACTTTAAACTCTTTAGCCTATAACAGAAACTTTGCATAAAGTAGCCTGTAGTCATAATTATACAATTTCATTATAAACAAACATTATGATTTCACTGTCTGTTCTATTATCATATAGTCTATTTTCACAAAGAACACATTTCAAAACCTTTGCAGAGGTCATTTTTTGTCAACCAATCACAGTCCTTGAATCGCTGCATCATCCCTAGCAACGGGGTCGACCGCACCCCCTCACTAAGATAAAGGGTTTTGTACTTTCCTTACTCAGAGTTGCTCTGAAAAGTTTCCTAAAACTCTGCAGTAATTATACACCTGAAGGCTCTTATTTGCTTGGTTAAATCCAGATGGTAATTATTTTGGCTGGGCATTGTCCATCAATGTTCAATTATGACCAGCATTGTTTTATTAAAAACCACATGTCACACAGGATATTTTATAATTTCATCATAAAACATCCACCATCAAAACTGAATAAAAAAAAGACAGGATATGAACACATGTAAAAGCAGCTTACTGTTATAGGCCAGAGGCAGAAGTAACAACAGGGTGATGATCCTCAACTTCATCTTACTGTGAACATTCATTTCATAGTTAAATTAAAACAAAAATCTAATTACAAAATTTCTATTTTTAGTAATCTAAAAGCAAAGTTACACAGCGTTATTTTATACTATATTGTAATTTTGTGATATATCACATGTGTATTAGTGTAGTTTTTCCTGCATTTTTGCAGATAATATGAATCTTCTAAGACTTTGTAAATTTAAATTACAAGATACTTACATCAAAGACATCTCCTTCAAAAGACCTGCACAAAAAGCCAAAAAAATAATAATAAATGCAGATCAGTGTTGGGTTAAATTGCAGTGAATTTATATACTGTATCTGTTTTAGGGGTGTGTCTAATGAAAAATAATGAGCAAATGAATTAAAAGGACCACAGAGAGAACTAACAAAGAACTAGAAGAAACAGAAAGCTAAATCACATAAAATAAAAATTACACAGAGAAGTCTACTAGATGAAAAGTGGGGTACACTACCACTCGAAAGTTCGGTATCACTTTTTATCACAATTTATTTGTTTTTGTTTAGTGATTTATTTTCTACATTCTACGTATGAAATAAGACATATGAAATTACGTAATTATGTAACAACAATTACAGTCAGTTGTTATTTTAGATCATTGAGGTCGGCTGTTCTGAAGCAGTTCAAGAACAGTATTGTGTCAAGTGCATTTGCAAAAACCATCAAGCTCCATGATGAAACTGGCTCTTATGAAGACCTTCTCAGGAAAGCAAGACCAAGACTGACCTCTGCTACAGAGGAGAAGTTCATTTAGAGTCACCGGCCTCAGAAATCACCAATTAACCTCAAGCAGCACCTCAGATTAGAGGCGTTATGAAGCTTTACAGAGCAGAAGGAGCAGATCTACATCTCAATATCAACTGTTCAAGGGAGATATTTTGGACACCTTCTTTACATTGCTTTACAATGTAGAAAGTAATAAGAACCTACTTTTGAGTGGTAGTGTATGTTTATTTACAGCGATGTCATAATAATACTACTGTTATTGACTTTCAATAAAAGATGAACAGAGTGAATCAAATCATAAAAGTAGACAGTGGTGTAAACTTTAAAGCACATTTTGTAAGTCGCTCTGGATAAGAGCGTCTGCCAAATGCCTAAATGTAAATATAAATGTAGATACACTATATTGTCAAAAGAATTCGCCCGCATGCCTTCACATGAATATGAACTTGAGTAACATCCAATTCTTAATGCATAGGGTTTAATATGATGTTAGTCCACCACTTGCAGTTTCTGGGAAGGCGTTGCACAAGGTGTCATTTTGACCATTCTTCAAAAGTACATTTGCGAGGTCAGACACTGATGTTGAACAAGAAGGCCTGTGTTGCAGTCTCTGTTCTAACTCATTCCAAAGGTGTTCTACAGTAGGTGTTTATGGACCTTGCTTCGTGCACTGTGGGAAAGTGTCACATAAGGGGCCATGCCCAAACAGTTTCCATAAAGTTTGGAGCATGAAAATCTTCAAAATGTCTTGGTACGTTGAAGCATTAAGTGGGTGGCCCCAGCACTTGAAAAACAACCCCATATCATAATATCAAGGCTCAACCTAATTCCCCCCTCAAGCAAACTTTATACACTGCAGTCAGACATGTACTGTTCTCCTGGCAACGTCCAAACCTAGACTTTTTTTTTTTTATATCATCAAAAGAATTTGTGCACCACTTGTGAGTACAACGCGGTTACTCACAATCCGAGTAAATGCGAGTGTTCTGCAAGACAAGCAAGGATTTTTAATAAATATTGACTTGGAAAACGAAAAAGTCTTGGTTTACGAGTGATGAGCATCATGTATCACGCATGCTCTTCTTGTTTTGACGCATGATACACACTTATCTGGCGGGATTTATTGTTACTTTTTTTTAAAGATAAAATGCAGGTTAATTTGTTTTATTTTTACTTTATATATTGTATTAGTTATATATATATATATATATATATATATATATATATATATATATATATATATATATATTTTTTTTTTTTTTTTTTTTTTTTTTAGCGGGCTGTGGAACGAATAATTTGAGTTTTCATTATTTCTTATATGTTTACGAGTGTTTTGCTATACGAGCCCGCTTCCGGAACGAATTACATTTGTAATCCAAGGTCCCACTGCAAACTTTAAATGATAATTTTGGAAATGTCCCTGACAGTATGTCTCTTTGTTCTTGTGCTCTGGAGGTCAGCGAGAGGGTCAGTGGTGCAAGTCGGGGAGGGTTTCAACCCCATGGAGCTGGGAAACTGTTATGAGAATTTGTGAAACTGGCTCTTCCTTGTTCAACGGTTTACTGATTCACTGTTTGTCAGTTGGGGTTAACCCTAGACATCTGGACTTCCCTTTTTTGATTGGGTTAAGACTTGCATTGCATTGTGTCACAGAGAGATAAGGTTGGCAAGAATGTGCCACACAGGCTAGACAAGGCTTATAGATTTTCTGATCTCACTTTATCTGACTTTCACCAGTTCAGGGACAGCCCTACAAGGACGAAGATTCTATTCTGATGAAGAAGTGAAGACAATGGTGCATTCATGGCTCGCAGCTCAGCCTAAAAGATGTTTAATGAGGGAGTATGAAAGCTTGTTGACAAGTTGACAAAGTTGAACAGAAAAGAGATTATGTCAAAACATTATGTATTTTTCTGTCTAAATGTTAATTTAATTAAATTCTACAGCCAGAGAGTATTATAACTCTTTAATTCGAATTAACAGACCTATCTTACCTATTTTATAGGCAAGATAGGTCTGTTAATACATACAGTATTGATTTGCTTTAATTTATTTTCAGTTTATTTACTATTCTGGTGATTTTTCTATTTAATGTATTTGAAGTTAACTAGAGAAAAAGCTCTGTACTCAGTGGAGTGTTCATGCAAGTGTTGTAGATTTGTATAGCAAACATAAAGGCACGTATTTTCTGCTTAAGAAACTCATAATGCTCATAAACGAGAGTTTTTCACCTTAGGAGCTTTTTAAGCATTAATGTGTTTGATGAATAACTTATATCTTTACTGGATGGATGGATGGATGGATGGATGGATGGATGGATGGATGGATGGATGGATGGATGGATGGATTGTAAAAAAATATACACAGCTTGCTGCACAATTTTTTTGAGTTAACTCCACTTTTAACCCAAGTTGTTTACTTAACTCAAAAAAGCTGTGCAGCAAGTTGCCTTGCAATTTTGAGTTGACTTAACTAAATTTCCTGAGTAAGGTCTCTCAACTTATATTCTTTTGTTAAGTTAAAAGTGTTTTGATAGTTTCAAATACTTATTAATTTAATAAATGTGAACTTTTCACGTTTTGGGTTTAAAATATTTGTTTAAATTTACTAAAGCAGGTTTTTTTTTATTAACATGTAATACAATGTAATGAAAAAAGCTGTAACTGCATGTTTGAAAGTTTCTTCCGAATTTTTCTTCCAAAATCAGTAATACTGTCCTAATGTAATAAAGAGAACAAAAAGAATCACTTTTGAGATCCATCTTTTCTTTGTTATTATATTTCTTTTTGTTCCATGAAAGTTTTGGATCCTACGAGATTAATGTAGACAGAATGTACAGAAAGTAACACCTCATAAATCCTTAAAATCAGTTATGTCTGAGCTATACAAGTTTGAGACGATCAGATAAAGTAAAATAAGAGCCGGAGTTCAAATGAATAAGAATTAAAATATCTTAATAATGTCAACACAAACATTAACAGCCGTATTTTTTGTCAAAGTGCCTGCAGGGAATCAATACAACATGTTCTGAATAGTGCAGATGATCCATCACGGATAAACACATCGAGATCTTCCAGGACAGTTTTCATTCAGTGAGCCACAATATTCGAGGGTCTGAAAAAAGGGTGCTAATGTTATGCATTGTCACATTTGATAAACTTTCAGGTATTCATAACATGTAACATTAGGGAGACTCTAATTATGAGAGAAAGATTTTGAAATATGCAACACTGTTTGCATCTCAGCATCAAATCTTTCTATGTCCTGTTCTCTCAATTCTGCATGTGCACAAGGTGAAGTTCCAGCTTCAGGTTCTGTTGCATTCAAGATGTTTTCTGATTCCTTATGCATTAATCTGAAATCTTTGATGGTGTTATTTTTATGTTTTCTTGTTCTATGGCTGCTAAAGCTTGAATCTACATTTCTGTAAGGGGCAAAATACGATCTCTCTATTTCTTATATGTTTTCCAAGAGAAGACCTGTGCTTCAGAGCAGATCTAACTGAACTCGCACTGTTCAGTTCATGAAGGTTACATTTATTTGATCAGAAATACAGTAAAAACAGGAATAATGTGAAATATAGCAGCATTTTTTCATTGGAATGTATTTAAATTGTTTTATTTATTGCTGTGATGTAAAGCTGTATTTTCTGCATCATTACTCCAGTCTTCAGTGTCACATGATCCACAGAAATCACTATTTCTTTAATTTATTCATAATGATCAAGAAACATTTCTTGAGTTTTGTGGAAACAATACCCCCCCAGGACTAAATGACAGTATTATACATTTTTATAGGCCAACATTCAACAACTATCTATACAGAAATATCAAGAAATTTTCCCATGATCAGATCCACATATTAGAGGGATTTCTGAAGACCATGTGACACTAAAGACTTGAATAATCATGCAGAACATTCAGCTTAATGTCACAGCAATAAACTATAGTATTAAGTACAGTACATTCCAGTAGACAACAGAAATTTTGAATTAGGTGTCAGCAGAGAATTACATCAAATAAATGTAGTATTTTATATTGATCAAATAAATGTAGCATTGATTAACATAAAACTCTTTTAAAAAACAAAAATAATACAGATCTAAAACTTTTGAACGTTAGTGCAGAGCTAATCTGACCAATTATATTGACCAAGATATTCAACAGTCTTTTTAGTTATATTTAATGAAATGGGGTATGAATAGTCTTACATAAAAAAGTAAACTAGTAAGGTATAACAATAATTATTTTTTGCCCTAACTTCATACTTCGTTCTTAAAACCATTTAAAAAAATACTGCATTGTAAAAGTTTTCTTACATGAAATGGCAACGTTTGAGGTCTTGTGATGAAGTCTGGAAATGGGTTTATCCAGGAGGATATTGAGAGAATGTGTTCTGAAACGTTAAATGCAAATATTACAAACACATTCGTGGTGCAAATACTGCAGATCTTAAATACCAAGTGTAGAAGAGTTATTATGAATGTAACCCGACTTTCTAGACTTGTCTGACTCTTCTCCAGTCTCTTTGGCTGCGGGTAATAAGCGGCTACAGTTAAGTTTGCAACAAGTTATTTTATTAAGCCAAACTGCAAGCCAAACTGCTCTCCTCATGTGCTTCTCTCACACCGTGTCACACTCTCACCTGTCCCATGGGAAACCCCAGGCAGGTAACCTGTTAGTTCCTCTTAACATAAGCAACATAACCAATACATCAAACATCACACATGCAGGGATATAGAGAAAATAATCATGTGCTGTGAATAATAATTAAATAATATCCAATGCTAAATTAAAACAATAATTAAATATACTTCATAAAATGCAACACCTTTAATAAATAACAAATAAATGTAGTAAACTCAAAATAATACAAAATATATTGTTTGTAGGAGCTCAGGTTACAGGATGACTTGCATCTTTCTCACTGTCTCACGTTAAATAAACAACTGCGCCAAACTCTATGTACTTCACGAAGAGCGCCATATAATAACGCTCATTTATGTTAAGACCATTTCTACAAAGGACTTCGATATAAATATGTGCACTTAACAAAGTTTTAAAGAAGTTGTCCGTTGTGAGGTGGAGAAACGGGCTGCTAATCCAGATTAGCTGCACCCAACACGCATGCGCCAACTTTAGAAACGTAACTTCCGAACCAACTTCTGTGCGCGACGAGAGAGGAGACAACTTGGAGAAATCGGCAGGGGACTCGGTGTTTTGGACCCGGAAGGAGAGGCGGTTGAGCACGACTGTTCCGTGAATGGAAAAGTGAAAAATTTTGAGCGATGGAAACTTGTTGATAAGATGTGCGGATGAAAAACAGATGGAAGAAGCTCTGAAAATCAAGGAGATAGACAAATGCAAGGTGGAAAATTCTAGTAGGGTGGGAGCTCAGAAAGGAGGAAGGTGCATGGGAGTTATAACGGGGGTGCCTATAAATGTAAACATGGAAGAGCTGAAAAAGAATATAAAAGGTGAACAAATAATCAGAATGAGAAGATTAAAAATGAAAAGGGAAGGAGTGTTAAAGGATAGTGAATCGGTGGCGATAGAATTTGAAGGAGAGAATGTTCCTCAGAAAGTGTTCCTAGGATATATGAGCTACCCAGTGAGGGTGTTTGTCCCAAAACCAATGAGATGTTATAATTGCCAGAGGTTTGGTCATACTGCAAAAACATGTAAAAGGCAGAGAAGATGCGCTGGATGTGGAGGAGATCATGAGTTTGGAAAGTGTGGGACAGGGGTGGAGCCAAAATGCTGTAACTGTGGAGGTCCTCACAATGTGGCTTATGGTGGATGTGAAGTTATGAAGCGGGAGATAGAGATCCAAAAAACTAGAGTGGAAAAAAGAATAACATATGCTGAGGCAGTAAAAATGACAAAGGTAAGTGAAGTAGGAAGAAGTGAGAAAAGGGAGATGGAAACGCAAAGACAACCTCAAGTAACAAAAGAGAGAGTGTATGTGGATAAAAGAGATCTAGTTACATTTATAGCAGGGGTGATAAACAGCACAGCAGAGGTCAAATCAAAGAATGACAAAATCCAACTGGTGGTTAAAGCTGCAATTAATCATTTGGGACTGAAAGGACTGACATGGGAAGAAGTAAGGGAAAACCTTACCAATCAGTCAAGTCAAGATACAGCATGCATTGGTTGAGTCTAATGGTAATACCTTTACAATGGAATGCTAGAAGCCTGATAGCAAATGGTCAGGAATTTAAGCACTTCATCAGGGAATTGGACAAAAGACCAGATATAATATGTATTCAGGAAACATGGCTGAAATCAAACCTCAACTTTGTTATTCATGGGTATACAATAATAAGGAGGGATAGAACGGATGGGGTAGGAGGAGGGTGTGCCACATTTATTAAGAAAGGAATACCATACAGGGTCTTAGAAGAGGGTGAGGATCAGGAGTACATTGTGGTAGAGATTTGGGAAAGTGGGGGACAGATAACAATAATTAACTACTATAATCCATGTAAAAGGTTGACATTGGAAAAGTTGCGTAGGATACAAGGGCAAGATAGACAAAAAGTAATCTGGTGTGCAGATTTTAATGCGCATAGCTCAATGTGTGTGGGGGGGGGTGACAAAACAGATGCAAATGGAAGGATAATAGAGGAGCTGATGGAGGAGAAAAATTTAGTTAATCTAAATGATGGAACAAACACAAGGATAAATTTATCAACAGGACGTGAGTCTGTATTGGATATAACCCTAGTAACAAACACATTAGTGGGAAACAGTAATTGGGAAGTGTGGAAATCAACAACAATAGGTAGCGACCACTATCCAGTAGTAAGCAGAATAGGTAGGAGGCGAGAAGAGGTGAGAGAATATAGAAGCCCTAGATGGAAAGTAGAAAAAGCAAACTGGGAAAAATTTCAGGCATTGAGTGAAGAACTAATGAGTAGAGTAGATGTACAGGCGAGTATAAATAAGGTCAACGACCAAGTAACAGCAGCTATCTTAAAAGCAGCAGAGGAAGCTATCCGAAAAGGAAAAAATAGAGGGAATAGGAAACTGGTGCCTTGGTGGAATGAAGAGTGTCAGGAAGCAGTAAGGGAAAGAAATAAAGCATTCAGACTAGTTAAAAGGACACACAATATGCAGAATATGATTGAGTACACGAGAACACAGGCAGAAGTGAGAAGGAAGGTAAGACAGGCTAAAGGAGACAGCTGGAGGCAATTTTGTAGTGAAATAGGAACATCCACACACATGAGTGAAATATGGACAATGATAAAGAGAATGGGAGGAGAGAACAGGCAGTGGGAATATCCAGTGATGACAGTAGATGGAGAGGTAGGAGTAACTAACAAAGGAAAAGCAGAGATGATGGTGAAATCTTTTTCAAAAATACACAGCTCAGAAGACTTGACCGAAGAAGAGAAAAGGAGAAGGATGGAAACACTAGGCCAATATGAACAAACAATAGACAGGAAAGAGGAAGAGAATGGTGATATCCTAAATGACCCATTCTCAATAGCAGAAATGATGAGAGCAATCAAGAGAACCCGGCCAACAACCCCAGGAAAGGATCAGATCAATTATGTTATGTTAAAACACCTGGGAAATGGAGCAATTAAGAAACTGCTTGAGGTATATAATAAAATCTGGAGAGAGGGAAAATTTCCAAAGGTATGGAAAGAAGCAGTAGTGATTCCAATCAGGAAACCAGCCAAAGACCCAACAAAACCATCAAGTTACAGACCAACAGCTCTGACATCCAACTTGTGTAAAGTAATGGAGCGCATGATAACAGAAAGACTAACATATACCTTAGAGAAAAGAGGGACACTAGCAAACTATCAGAGTGGTTTCAGGAAAGGGAGGAATACAGTGGATGCAATTGTTAGATTAGAAACTGAAATAAGAAAGGCACAAGCAAATAGAGAGTCAGTAGTGGCGGTATTCTTTGACATAGAAAAAGCATATGATATGTTATGGAAGGAGGGGTTATTAATAAAGCTGAATGAATTAGGAATTGGCGGGAGAATGTTTAATTGGATAAAAGATTTTTTTGTATGAAAGGAGAATTCAAGTAAGGATAGGAGCAGAAATGTCAAACCAATACACAATTGGAAATGGAACACCACAAGGAAGTGTGATAAGCCCAATACTCTTCATTATTATGATAAATGACATTTTCACAACAATTCCAGGTGATATTAGCAGGTCTTTATTTGCAGATGATGGAGCATTATGGAAAAGAGGCAGAAACATAGAGTACATAAAAAGGAGAATGCAAGAAGCAATAGATAAAACTAAAAATGTATGGGAATGAATTGAAGAGAGTAGGGAACTATAAATATCTTGGAATAATATTTGATGCAAGATTGAATTTTGCAGAACATATAAAGAAAATGGAGGACAAATGCAAAAAAGTAATAAATGTGATGAGATGTTTGGCAGGAAGAGAATGGCGAGCTAGTCAGTCTTCTTTGAGAAGAATATATGTGACAATGATAAGATCCGTACTAGACTATGGAAGTATAGTGATAGGAGCAGCAGCCAAGTCGTCATTAAAAAGACTGGATGTGATACAGTCACAAGCCTTGAGAGTGCGCTGTGGTGCTATTAGAACCTCACCAGTAGCGGCAGTGCAAGTGGAAGTCGGGGAAATGCCAGTAGAATTAAGGAGGATGCAGCTAATGGCAAACTACTGGGTAGGGTTAAAAGGTCATAAAGAAACACATATTACAAAAAAAGTTTTGGAAGAATGCTGGGAAAATGGGAGAAATCACGGAGAGAACTTTGGTAGAATAGCAAAAGAATTAGAAATCTCTGAGCTACAAGTGACAGAAACGACAGTTATACCAGAAATGGCTCCATGGAAGATGGAATGGCCTGACGTAGATTGGTATTTAGTGGCGGAAAAAAGGAAAATGAACAATGAAGAAAACTTAAAGACACTATTCAAAATATATGTAAGTCAAAAGTATAAAGAATATGTAGTAATTTATACAGATGGATCCAAAGATCCACAAACAGGGAAAACGGGATTTGGGGTGGCAATTCCGGAAAAAACAAGTGGAAGGGGGGAAAAGGACATCTGATAGAATAGGAGTTCATACGACAGAGATCATGGCAATACTGTACGCCATACAATGGGTAGAGGAAAATGAGGAAGGAAAGGTCCTGATATGCACCGACTCACTGTCAGTGTTAGCAAGTTTAAGATCATTTCATTCAAAGGCAAGAAAAGATATTTTGTATGAGGTTCTTCAAGTGTACACAAGGACAATAAATAAAGGCATTAAGGTCATCTTCATGTGGGTACCAGCACATATAGGAATTAAGGGAAATAAGATAGTAGATAAATTAGCCAAGGGAACACTCACAAGAGATAATGTAGAGGTTAACGTTAAAATGAGTAAAACTGAGGTGAAAAGCATCATATGGGAGAAAATTATCCCAAAGTGGCAGGATAGATGGGACAGAGATAGGAAAGGAAGACACTTGTATAAGATACAAGGAAAAGTGAACAAGGAAAGAGTGGGAGTGGGGAAAAGGAGGGAAGAGGTAGTGATGACAAGATTAAGGCTGGGGCATAACTTATTAAATAAAACACTCAAAATGATAGGAAAACACCAGACGGGACTGTGTGACAGATGTCAGGAAGAGGAGTCAGTAGAACATGTGATCATGAGGTGCAGGAGGTATGAGGCACAGAGGGAGGTCATGAGGGATAGACTGAGGGAATTAGGGGTGCAGGTCACTCTAGAGGAGGTGCTAGCGGCAGATAATGGAAGGAAAAACAGGATAGTGATAGCTTATCTACGAGAAACAGGGGTAATGAATAGGATATGAAGGAAAGAGTGGGGAATAAATGGAAGAAAGAAGATCAAGATGATAGAAAGTGGGGGAGGGTTTTTTTTTTTTTTACCTACTCTCCAACCCACACTCCGGAACAGAGGGGCAGTAATGCACAATAAAGCTGGATGCCAACCGTTATGAAAGGAAAAGAGACCATGACCAGAAGGTGGCAGTAATGCAACATGATGGATGCCAACTGCCGGAAAACACCAAAGAAGAAGAAGAAGAACTTCTGTGCGCGTTAACTTGCATTAGAAAGTCTGTTCAGTAATTAAACCTTAGTTGACCCAGCGAGTTTTTAATGAACTTGTTTTCACTAGTTCAGTCAGTTTTGTCATGTTTTATTGTCCAGATTACTAATAAATACTCATTATGCCAACATTTTGCTAGTTGGATTTTTTACAGTGTAGATAGATGAGACTGAAAAGGCTTTTAGAGTTGCTCTAGTCAAAGATGTGAAATTAAGAGGCTAGTAACTTATTCACATAGGTGTAATGTGAGTGTTGTATAATGTTTTTTTATTAATGAAATAAAATAATTTTACAATTTGTGTCGTATAAGGCACTGAAACTATTAAGTGTGAAAAATATGCAAGTACATTTATCACAATGTATAAACAGTATTTCCCTCATTAGCCTTATCTAAAGTTAATATGACAACAAAGTACTTATGTAATGGCGGCACGATGGTGTAGTGGTCAGCACTGTCGCCTTGCACCACCTTGCACCGCCAGGGTCCGGGTTCGATCCCCGGCCAGGCTCGATTCCCGTCTCTGTGTGCATGGAGTTTGCATGTTCTCCCCGTGCTTGGTGGGTTTCCTCTGGGTACTACGGTTTCCTCCCAAAGACATGTAGGTTAGGCTAATTGCCGTTCCCAAATTGCCCGTAGGGTGTGAATGATTGAGTCTGTGCCCTGCGATGGATTAGTCCAGGGTGTAGCCTGCCGTGTGCCCTGTCTCCTGAATACAGGATTAAGCGGTATAGATGATGAGTGAGTGAGTACTTATGTAAAATAACAGACTTTAATCATAATATTTTAATAATAACAATAATAATAATTATTATTATCATTATTTAAAAAAATTGTTTACTCTACACATGTACTGTAAAAAATAATATTACTCAAGTTGAAGTGAAAAATAGTCAATCAAAATATTACTGAAGTAAGAGTAAAAAAGTATTCAGTGAAAAGATACTCAAGTACTGAGGAACTGTTTCATCGTAATGTCCAATTCATTTTTTTATTTTTTTATTACGTAAGCAGCCAGAAAAGCCGATAAAATAATGTACGGATTGTAACATTTCCAAACCATAAAACTAAATATCTTTACAAAATAGCTCATTAAGGAATAAGAAGCACAAATTCCCCCATCTCCCTTTTTTCACGATATAAAGCTTTTGTAATAAATCCCTACTGTAGGTAACACATGTATGTTTGAACAGTGTCGACTATTTCCTGTGTAAGATATGTTGTATATTCAGTCACCCTGCAAATGTCTCAGCAGATAGAAAATATCATTAGAACATGTGTACAAGAGTCTCACTTTACATTCAAACTGTGTCCAGCAAAAAAACAATGTAAAAAAATTGTATATTTTTTTTAAATAAACATTCAAACTAACAATGTACTGATTAAAACGTGTTTGTCTTCTCCAGTGCAAAACTGACATCCAGGCAGATTGATGTTCTCCATTCATAACAAACATGGATACTTTTACTGAAATATCCATTAGTCATTAATTAACCAAAATCACACAGTTGATTAGACATGGAAATCAAAGGAAAGGAAAGGAAAGAAAACACGTGTCAGGTGTTTTAGTCAGACGTCTGCTGACACATCAATCACGTTCCCATAGATTTTGTACAGGAGAGAATTCCAGTCAAGCACATTCCCACTTAAAGAATTGTTCTGTTTCTTATAGAGCTGCTCAATCTGACCTGCACTCAGAACACTATCCCACATGTGTACATCTGTAATGTTACCCACAAAGCTCTGATTAATGTCAAAATCTCCCAGGTACGAGTCAGCATCCTGTCCAAGGATTCCAGCTCCAGCTGGATTCACACTCTGGCCCTGTCTGTAGATTGTCTGCACGCTGCTGTTTCCATTCATCCAGAACGCAGTGGCTCCAGTGATTGAGCTCCAGGTAACGCACAGTTGAGTGGGGAACGCAGAGAGTGATGGTAAAGTGAACAGAGCACAATCACTGCTGCTTCTCAGGTAAACAGAAAACTTTCCTTTTTCTTGCCACACATTGAGTTCATCATAGTATTGAGCGCGATAAGCGAACAGGATGGTTTCTCGCTGGCTGCTGAGCTCAGTGGAGATGCGCATGCAGAGTGTGCAGGCCTGTAAATTCAGAGGTTTCTTTGGAGTGAGACGCACAAAGGATGTGTCAGATGCCTCAGGGGAAAAAAAAACTTTACCTAGTGAGGAAGAAAAAAATCAGTACATTTGTGTCCAGACAATTGTGTGCTTTTGTTAACTGTATTTATTCATGTTTGCCATAATTTATGCAGTCAGACATAACAACAGACATAGAAGGTTGGGTTACACACGGAGGATAAAACAAAGGTGTAAGGGCATGTGCAAGTGAGGGAATGTCTCAGAGGAAACGTATGTTGCTCTACACCACTACCAGTTGGGATCTGTTGCATGACAGGGAAAATCAGCCAAGATACATTAATTAGGGAAATATTGTGGAGAGTAATCTGAAAGTCTTGTCTTCTCTGACAGTAATATAACTAAAATACTAGTACTAGTCATGCTAAAAATTTGTTTGGTCTCTAAATGCACTCAAACATACTATGACAGTCTTGGTTCACGTAATCCAAAATCTACACATTTGCCATTTTGTCTGACCGCCATGTCCGAAACAGATGACACCAACGAGCCAGATAATGGTGAATCACCAGACCAGACAACAGTGTATGCCAGGAAGCTTCATTCACTGGATATTACTGATTTCTATCAAGCTCCAGTCCTCCTTTAAAACACTTTTAGCACAGTGCGCCATCATGTGACGTTCACCGCTATCTCAACAGGTAAGATTTCATTTTAAACTAGCATTTTTTTTTTTTTTAATTAAGCAGCATATCAGCATAGTTCACATTCTGCCATTGACATGTGTCAGTGTCTGACCTTTTCCCTTGCCATACACCTGTCACTTTGCCATCTGTGCTGTCTGAGGTTGCTGTGCATGCACTCACACTGGTGTAGCCATTCAGCGTGTATGATAAATCTCTTATTATTAAAAAAATAAGATTGGAAAAATTCTACCCAATTCATAAAATGCTAACCGAATACGTTACGAAACATAGTAAAACTAACATAACATACGCTATCCAATTTAATCTCCACATCTCCCATAAATTAGCTAACATAACAGTACATCATCCATATTGTCAACGGTGAATGTGAGCTTGGAGCTAAAGGAGGGGCAATGTCATGGCCTGCGCAGTGTCAGGAGTGTACCAAAATCTTTTCTCGCTCCTTGTACGGTGGACACTAAAAGCGTTGTGGTTTTCGAGTGGGGTGATATCATGTGCCCCAGGGACTTCAAAGGGGGGGGGGAGTAAATGCCACATTATTGCTTGAAAGATGGCCGCTAAAGGACTGCATGAGCTGCCGCAGCACTTTAACCTTTGCCGAGAGCCAACCGCCGAAGAGGAAAAGGCCACTGCTCTCGATGTTAAGCCCCTTTCCCCAGTCAGGATCACTGCTGCAGTAACCAGAGAAGTGATAGCTGATGTTGGCTGAAGATCATCTTTGAAAAGGACTAACCTCATCTCTCTGCTGGGTGGCTAATAAGCACAAATCTTTTTCCTTTCGGTCAGTGAGAAACTAATAAGTAGTTGGACTAGTGCAATTATCTTATCTTGCATCTTATCTTAAAACTCCTCCTGACCTTTTATGTTTTTATTCCTTTTACATAACACCTGTCCAGTAGTGCAAAACTATGTGCCCTATAGGGACACACTGGAGGCGAGAGAGGAACACACTGAAGGCAAGAGGGGAACACACTGAAGGCAAGAGGGGAACACACTGAAGGCAAGAGGGGAACAGACTGAAGGCAAGAGGGGAACACACTGAAGGCAAGAGGGGAACACACTGAAGGCAAGAGGGGAACACACTGAAGGCAAGAGGGGAACACACTGAAGGCAAGAGGGGAACACACTGAAGGCAAGAGGGGAACACACTGAAGGCAAGAGGGGAACACACTGAAGGCAAGAGGGGAACACACTGAAGGCAAGAGGGGAACACACTGAAGGCAAGAGGGGAACACACTGAGAGGAACACAAGAGGGGAACACACTGAAGGCAAGAGGGGAACACACTGGAGGCAAGAGGGGAACACACTGAAGGCAAGAGGGGAACACACTGGAGGCAAGAGAGGAACACACTGAAGGCAAGAGGGGAACACACTGGAGGCTAAAGAAGGAACCTTGGACCAGGGGAGAAACACTGAACACACAAGACAAAAGGAAACACAAGAAACACACAGCACAGTATTCATATAACAGACGGAATAAACTAAAAAGTACACTTGCACACCACACTGATAACAAGACCATTCAGAGCCCAATATAAACAAACCAAAGTAAAATAAAACCAAATCAAAACAAATGCCCACTGACAGTATTAATGCTCGACCCAGTTTCCCAGAATAACCAGCTATTTTTAACAATACTAATGAGCCACCTCGGTTCAGGTGAGTTCCGTCATCACCTGACTGAGGTGCCTTCTGGGAAACTGAGTCGACTAACAAAAACTACAGAAAAACAAAAACGTGCACACAGTGCCCTCTAGGGGTGGACCCTTACAGTAACATAAAAAACCAGCTCTAGCCCTTAAATGCATAAACCAACTAGGCGCATTCTGCCACTGGTTAAATCAAAAAGTGAAGAGACATAAGTGTATTCGATTAGGAAATGCATTACTAATATGAAAGCTAGCCAGTATCCACCTTGTTGGTTTATGATCCACCATCAAGTGTACTTGGATCTGACATAAGGTTTTTATGACCAGGTATGTTTGGTGTGTTCAATCTTAAAAATGTGGTCAGAATTGCAGGTTTGAAGTGTTTCACTTTTCAGGCAGATTTTCTAAAGAAAATGATAGTTTGGGAGACCCACTCATGCTATTGGGAAATGCACTTTTGTTTCAAGTGCCAAACAAATGTCCATATTTGCAAAAAAGATTTATTGAGCTTTTCTGGCCTCTGGCCACTGACCTTGTTTTTGATCTGGGTATTTTGGAGGGATTATCCTAGTCTTAACGCCCTATTCATTTCAGAAGGGTTTTTGATGTTTATTTTAAAGGAATTCACTTATAATTTTCTACACTGTAAACCCGAATAAGTTGGCAAAACTCAAAATATTTGAGGTAGTCAGTTACATCATTTTTTAAGTAATGATGTTTCTAATTTTAAGTAAACAGAACTATCAGTTTTTGAGTTTGTTGTACTCATTCATATGAATCGTTCTGTACTTGCATTACTGAGTAGCCTAACTCGTACTATATATTTTTTTTAATTGTTGCAAATTGAATAGATTGCTGTTGGTCTTTCATCTGTTTCTGGCAATGGGTCACCACAGCAGTTTTCACGCCAGATGCCCTTCTGAACACAACCCTTGGGACAGGCACTTCATCCAGGGGCTGGGAATCGAACCCGGCCCTTTCGCATGGCAGGTGAAACACCTACCACTGAGCCACCAGTGATCTGTTAGGGAGCCCAGATTTGCAATTACAGCCTCATGCAAAGACAGACCAATCCACCATCTTGATCAAAGCAATTCAATGTGGGCAGTTTACATGTGCATTGATGATGTCAGACACAAAATCACTCGGCTGAAAGATTTGAAGTTGGTGGAACTTTAAGGAGACTTTACTGTAGCTTAAAATATCAAACTTGTTCGGCTAACTTGAAAAGTGTCGTTTCTACAAATTCATAAATACCAAAATGTTCTAAATACTCATCAACATCTATTAAGTAACTAATTGTAATTGTTTAAGTTAACAGGACTCAATATGTTTAATTACTTTGAGCATGAGGGTTTACCGTATAGATTAGTTAGCTGTTCAACATGATATATTTTGTTTGGTAATTGTTCACACTACAGCCATATGAAAACAGCTCCAAGTCTGTGGGGAAAACTCGGTTTTGGAGTTATGGCAAGCAATTCCCTAAATAGGAACAATAGTCTCACTTTGCAGACTCCTACAAGCTATATTAAATGGTAAAACATTTTCTGTGTATTTTTTTTTTTTTAGCAATTTTTTTTTTTAGGTTTTGGGTATTTATAATAACAGTAGCCAATTTTCCAGCCTTTTTAAATTATAAAATGAGCTATTCTCTGTGCTGCTGAATAATGAGTGTGGAAGATAAAGATAAAAACTAAAGAACTAAAGTGGGATTGTCAGGAGGCTGAGCTTGGTATGAGGAGTCCAACTGCAGGGGACTGGCAGATAAGATGCGAGTGTGAGCCTCTTTTTGTGAAAATGACAGGGCTGATAGAGAGTGAATGCAGAAGACAAAAGCCATTTATCCAGTCAAAATTGTAACAAAGCCAATTCGTGATACAAAGTCATAGTCATGAAAGTGGAAGCATGCGATCAGAGTAACAAAGCCAATTTATGTGACAGAGCTGTGCTGAAGGAAGCAAAAGTGTGAGATTGAGTCTGTGAAATCCGTTCATAATACCATCACTTGTCACCAAAAATAAATACATATCACTTTAAAATATCAACGTCCAAAACTGAATGGATAACGGTTAGGATATAACACATTTAAAAATGGCTTACTGTTATTGGCTGATGGCAGGAGTAACAACAGGGTGATGATTGCCAACTTCATCTTACTGTGAACATTCATTTTATATTTTCATTAAAGCAAAAATCAAATGACAACATATCTAATTAGCTACTTTAGCAAATTTGACAAGCAAAGTTAGACAATGGTATTTTGCACGTTTGTGAAATATCACACATGTATCAGTGCAGCTTTTATATTTTTGCAGATAATATTGTTTTATTGTTTGAATGACAAAATATGATAAATCATATTTAATATTTAAATCATACAGATATTTATCTTGTATGATTTAAATTGAAAATTGAAAGTATAAAATACTTACTTCAAAGACACCTGTAAAAGACCTGAACAAGAAAGCTAAATACATTCAGATCAGTGTTGGGTTAAACTGCACTACATTTATAGCTCTAAGTAAGTTTATATATCTTTTTTAAGAGCTTTGTCTAATGATAATGTCCAATGATGATGGTCTATTGATAATGAGCTAATAAATACTGAAACATATGGATCTAGACAACTAGCAAATTGTCCCTCACCCTCTAGTTGATGCTGTCCATCCAATTGCCTAACATTTGACTGACATTACTTGAGTTGTCATTTTATTTTATTTTTTTTTAATCATCTGTAAAACGAATGAGTCTGAAGTCTAATTATCTGGATGAAGTAAAGCAGGATTGTCTTTTATACTCTGCACCAGGGGAGGGACTAGTTTCCTCCTCCTCCTAATCTCCTCCCTCTGTTCTTCTTCCAATTTTTATCTCCGCACTTTTCCCTATTAGAATTTAATGTCACTTTAATTTTATTAGACCAAAGGTCAATTAACCTGCTTCCACCCACATTTCTAAGGTTCCTCAATCGGCTTTCATCTCGAACTTCATGTAGCCTTAAACGTGCATCTGCTCTTGAAACTTTCCCTAGTCTCTGCCAACATGTTTACATGGCTCATTTAAAGTTTACTTAACCACAGCATATCATATCAGCTTTATACCAGGAAACATCCATGCAGGCACAACCTTGCAAATTTGCTGTAATAAGTTTTATTTTTTATTTTTATTTTTTTTACCTACATGCACATGACCTCTCCTGTAGCACTTCACAAAATCTCTCTCAGATCAAACCCATATATTTATAATCACATAGATTTATGTTACATTTTTACTAACATTATTATTTAACAATACTTAACTCTAAATGACATAAACACCTGATTAGAGAACTTTAATCTTCCTAATAATGATAATAGGCCGTAACCACTAACGCATATATGATTGCAGATAGAATTGAATAATTGCATCCATTTAGATTAAGTGAGCTATACATTCAGTCACCCTATTATATATGTCAGGCCATAGATTGGCAAAAAAAAAAAAAAACCGTCCTTGTGGACCAATTATGGAGGAAGGTCTTGCCAGCTTTTGTGCTTGACAGTGTTTTCACCACCTAGACCTATCTATCCAGTATTTGCATGAGATGACATGGGAAAGTTCTTATAGCAATTGACCTAAGATTGGTATCCTATCAAGGCGATAGGACACCAGCAAGGTCTAGGTTCAAAAGCATCCCTGAGTATATGGTCTATCATAATGTATTTTAACTTCAAGACTTTTGCAGGTCTTTCACATTGCCTAGAAGACAGGGATACGTTGCCCCATATAATATCATCACCACTCAAACCATGATTAGTCTGCCATGCCTCCTGTTGTGCAGGGCAGGTTTGGGCATGTTTTGAGGTTTGCTGCTCAGTTTCTTGGTTTAACTAGAATCACCCTAGGTCCAGTTGCCTTTCCAACAAATGAATGGCGTGCAGTACTTTGTGCCCTGTATGAGCCCAGAGGGGATATTCTTCAACATTCATACACTGTACCCAAATACCATCCAACACGACTATGGTGCTTCCAATGATGGGGTAAATGGGAGTCAGCGGGTCTTCTAGTTGCCAGTAAGCATTTCCATTGCCACTCACTGCCATGTTTTCTTAGGTATTCTCTTTTTTTATGTTCCCTTATCACTCTGCATGTTATGCACCTTGCTACATGATAGTTGCTGATGTCCGTTCACTATCTGCTGATGGGAGTGGTGTGGGCTTACGACTCAGGCCTAGGTCATAGTAGTTCAGCATCTGCAATACAGTGTATAGACACAAAAGCAACAACACAAAAAGGCAAAGCTTTACATTACATATTGTGGTTGACGATTCCTATCTTTGGGGCATGGTGTTGGTTGTTACTGGCTGATATTGTATGTGCAATGATCTGTCTTCTGGATGCAGTCTGGGCCATAAACTATGTAACAATGTTTAGGCTTCTAGTTGGCTGGTTGTCTAAAGGTATTCGATAATTGATCTAATAACCTCTAGTTATATATTTTCCTGGGGCTTCACGTGCTTCCCTAAAAAGTGCTTTCTGTGTGAGCTTTGCTGTAGTTTGTCTGGTAGTTTGTTTTACTTCATCTTCCCAGTCAGGAGCACTTTACTTCTTGAGGATGATGTCTCATGCTTTCTGAGTTCTGGCCAGTGGATGCTGTCAAAGGCCGATTTAAAATATATTAATACATTCACTGTCTGTTTGTACAAGAAGGTGTTGGATGGTGAATATCCGATCAGTGCAACCATGCCCTGGCCGAAACCCAGCTTGTTCCTCCCTGGTGATTTGTTATCTGTGCTTCTGTAAGCCCAGTTGGAGGATCCTCATGAACAATTTCACAACTATTGAGATTATTCCACAATAATTCTTGCACTCTTTGCAGTCCTCTTTCTCAGCTGTTACTCCAGCGATATCAGGTGCCTTGTTGGTTTTTAGCAGTTTGATGGCAATTTTCACACTGATCATCTCATCATGGGCAGTTGGTAGACTGCTGGCCCCAGAGGTTCTTCATGGTTGTACATTCCTTGAAAGAATTCTTGCCAACATTGCAGATGTTAATTGGGAGAACTGACAAACATGACATCTGCTTTCCTTATGTTGTCATTCATTGATTTGAATTTTTATATAGGGTGCAGGACTGATTTCTCTTGTGATTTTGGCTTCTTCCAATTCTGCAGCCACATTGTTCCAATGGCTTCGCATTCGGTTCTCAGCTGATGTCAAATAACCTTGTTAAGATCTCTCTACTTCTCATAGTGGGTGAGCTGTCTCAATTAACATACTCCATACTACCTATTTGGCTACCCCGGTTTTGCTTATTCAAATTTATAATAATGATAGAGTAGGTACAACAAGATTTTATTGAATATATACAGTATATACAGTCATATGCAAAAGTTTAGGTACGCCTTGATAAATAACAGATTTTGGTAATCTTTTAATTGAAAAGATGTTAACACTATCTGGTGCTTAAGTCGATGCTGGTACAGGGTGTTTCCTGCTTTTAATGGCTTTAAGAGATGTAATTAAGATGTAATTAATTAAAATGTAATTAAGAGATGGCAGTTCAGGGGAACTGTGGAGGTCAAGATAAGATCTGGAAGACCAAGAAAATTCTCAGAGAGAACTGCTCGTATGCTGGTCAGAAAGACAAATCAAAACCAATATTTGACTGCAAAAAACCTGCAGGATGATTTAGCAGTCTCAGGAGTTTTGGTCTACCTTCCAATGTGCAGCAATGCTTGCACACACAAGACCTTTAGGGAAGAGTCAGCAGAAGAAAAACTTCATCATAAAATCCAACGTCAGAAATATGCAACAGATCATATAGAGAAGCCTGATGCGTTTTGGAAACAAGTGCTGTGGTACAGCATTTCATGAAAAAGAACACCTATTAAGCTTTGGGATTGTGTTCCAGCCAGTGGCACAGGAAACATTGCACAGGTGGAGCGAAGAATGGATTCCACTAAATACCAGCAAATTCTGGAAGCAAACATCACACCATCTGTAAAAAAGCTGAAGCTGAAAAGAGGACGACTTCTACAACAGGACGATGATCCTAAACACACCTCGAAGTCCACTATGGAAAACCTCAAGAGACGCAAGCTGAAGGTTTTGGAACGGCCATCACAGTCCACCGATTTAAACATCATTGAAGATTTGTGGGTAGAGCTTAAAAGAGCTGTGCATGCAAGATGACCAAGGAACTAGAAGCCTTTTGCAAGGAAGAATGGGAGAAAATCCCAAGTACAAGAATGGAAACACCTTTAGTGGCTATAAAAAGCGTTTGCGAGCTGTGATATCTGCCAGAGGAGGCGTTACTGAGTACTGATTGTGTAGGGGGCCCAAACTTTTGCAGAGTGCTAAAATAATGTTTTTATTTTTTATCTTTGTTTAATTTATGACATAAAAAGTAACTATGTACCAACGTTTGCTGAAAATATTGTGCATTGTTTCCATTTACAACAGAGACAGTGTTTAGTTAAAAAATCACCACAATCTGTTATTTATTAAGGGGTCCCTAAACTTTTACATAAGACTGTATATACATTGGCTCAGTTGTGATCATGTGATGTTTGGCGTCAAAACAAAAAGTGATTGCATGCCACTTGATATTCGATGATTCTCGGTACTCATATATCAAGACTCGCTCGTTTATTAAATGTTTTTGCTCATCTTGCAGAGCGCTCGCAAACTGGGTTACTTGCAATCCGAGGTTTCACTGTATATACACACAGGTGCATCTCAATAAATTGGATTATCAATGAAAAGTTTATTTATTTCAGTAATTCAATAAAAAAAACTTGGAAACTTGTATAGATTCATTACTCACATACTGATATACTGTTCTTTAAGTATTTTTTTAACGCAAAAATGTTGGACCATTTAAAAGTATGAACATGAAAAGCACTCAATACTTGGTCAGGTCTCCCTTTGCATGAATTACTAGGCTAAGGACAACACAACTAGAGTGTTGTTCAGTGGACCAAAGTCCAATGACCATGGTATCCCTGTGCTTGAGTGGCCAGCAATCTCGCCCGACCTAAACCCGTAGAGAATATTTGAAATATAGAAAAAGATGTGAGATACCAGATCTAACATCACAGAAGAGCTGAAGGCCACTTTCAGATTAACCTGGGCTTCCATAACACCTCAACAGTGCCACAGACTGATCGCCTCAAGTAAAAGGAATAAAAGGAGCCATGACCAAATGCTGAGTGCTGTACATGTTTTGAGTAGTCCAACATTTCTGTGTTAAAAATCTTTTTTCTTTATTAGTCTTAGGTGTTAAAATTGTCAGATAATGAAGTTGAGGTTTTATTCAGCGAGAAATTTATATGAGCAATTTATGTGTAACATACACTATGTGCTGATACCAAATGCTTCCTATTTGGCTATGCCAGTTTTGCTTATTCAAATTCATAATAAAATAATGAAGACAGGTACCGCAGGTGCCTTTGAGCTGATATGCGAGTCTGATGGAATATTTTACTAAATTATTCAGAAAATTGAAACTTAATTTTTTTTGTGTTTATCTGTTCATAGATATAAATCATTGTTTTTGGTCATTTTATTTGTTTGTTTTTTTGTTTTTTGTATATATTTTTGCAATTTATGTGTGACATATTCTATGCATTCATACCTTCCACTACCTATTCACCTACCACGGTTTTGCTTATTCAAATTTATAGTGATGGTAGATAAGGTGCCTGTGAATTTTCTTTTTTTTTTATATATATAAAAATAAAACATCCAAGTACTGCAGCACTGTCAAAGCATTCACACTCATTAAAATGCTGTTTATTATGTACCAGTCGAATACAGGAAAATATCCAAAATGAAGTCAGCTGACCACTTAATTGTATTGCATGACCAGGTTATCACATCTATTGACGTTTTTTTCCTCTCCAATGGAACAGGCATATTCCAGGATTCTAATTGTGAATGTGTCTATCTGTGAGATGTCAGTTAAAGTAAAATATTCCATGAAACTCACATATCAGCTCACAGGCTCCATCACTATAAATTTGAATAAGCAAAACTGGGGTAGCCAGTACTATGGTATCAGCGCATAGAGTATGTTACACTTATATTGCTTTTCACCACTGAAATTGAATGCATAAAAAACAAGTTTGGGATCACAATTTACAGTGACCACCTCCAGGGTCCGGGTTCGATTCCCATTTCTGTGCATGGAGTTTGTTCTCCCGGTACTTGGTGGGTTTCCTCCGGGTACTCTGGTTTCCTCCCACAATCCAAAGACATGTAGGTTAGGGTAATTGGTGTTCCCAAATTTGCCGTAGAGGGGGAATGAGTGTGTGTGTGTGTGTGTGTGTGTGTGTGTGTGTGTGTGTGTGTGTGTGTGTGTGTGTGTGTGTGTGTGTGTGTAGGTGTGTGTCCTGCGATGGATTGGCACCCTGTCCAAGTGTACCCCGCCTTGTGCCCTACGTTTCCTGGGATAGGCTCTAGGCCCCCCATGACCCTGAATACAGGATTAAGCGGTAAAGATGATGAGTGAGTGAGAGTGTGTGAGTACAGTAGCATAGGTCCCTTCAACAACAGTGTATACTTTAACAGTGTATATGCTATTACTTTTACTACATATTAGGCTGACACAGTGTTGCTTATTCAAATGTATAATGATGATCAAGTAAGTTCCTGGGACCTCCTATGTCTGCTTGATGGACTCTAAATTAGAAATTACTTCCTTATAATGAATCCAAATAGCCTCCTTGCGCAATAATACGGCAGATTCATTGCATTTGAACAGCAATAAGTCTGTAAACCTCTGCAGTACATTTATTTCAACAATTTTTTTAGCTTTTAAACTTAAATACAATGAATCATTGTGTGTATAATTTATTTGTCATTCATTATAATGTAGAACGTTAATTGCTGTGTGTTAGGAAGAAAGCAGTGGGTTTTTTGTCACGTTTGGTGCTATTACAGCTAGTACTGCCACGCCCTTTGATTTTCTGTGTGGCTAGATTAACTGTGTTTTCAGCAGGAGTGGTGGCTCAACTGCAGTTCATTAAGTCCTGTCCATAATCCAGTTGACACAAAACAAAAGAAAGTCTTCAGTTATTGTTCTTAACTATTATAACTCGTACTTGCCTTTGAGCACAAGCTAGCAACCCTAGCTCAGGTCAGCTGGGAATGGGCGGAGACCTCTGCTGGTAGGTTTGATTGACATGTCAAGTCATGTACAAGGTCCACATCAAATAGCGAATGACTACATGGAATAATGAACGTGACATTAACACTCACACACACACACACACACACACACACACACACAGCATTACTGCTCTTACACACACCATGTCCACTGTCCCTTCATGTTAGACACAAAAGGAGATATGGAGCAGTATATTGCAGAGATATTTCTCTTTTAAGCCATGATGTGCTTTAGTGACGGTGTTACAGCTCAGTCATACCATTTTACACCAATTAGAATTATAAGGGGTCTCACTAGACAGTCTGAAATAACTCTCCTTACAAAGGAATAAACAGCTAAGAAACATTTATTATTGTCTTATTTATAACAATTGAGGTTTTGCCTTAGATTTAGATACTCACTGTGTTCTTCACCTGTTATGACCTGCCTTCATCTACACATTTTCTTTTTCATTTTATGTGTCTCTGCTCCCATCTATAGTTCACTACATGCAGTCAGTGCATGTTTCATATACAGTGGAACCTCGGATTGCGAGTAACCTGGTTCACGAGTGTTCTGCAAACCAAGCAAGTATTACTTTACGAGCGCTGAGTATCATGTATCACACATGCGACTCTTATTTTGACACCAAGCATCACTCTCTGACCTCCCCCCCCCCCCCCCCCCCCCCCCTCCCTCCCTCTACGGCTTCACAAACACAGAGAAACTCTGCTCGTCTCTTATGATTGTGACGCTCTCTCGCCTTTTCACCCCCTCCCCGGCTTCATAAACACACAGAAACTCTGCTCTGTCGCGATTCTTTTCAAAGGTAAGGTGCTGGTTCATTTGTTTTGTTTACAGCAGTGATTCCCTTAGTATGCGCTCACGCCAGGTCAGAGAGATTTCTTTTTTCCCAGTTAAAACTGTGTTTCCGTGTTTGTGTGTGTGTCCGTTTGTTGTGAAAAAGTTAATTCATATAGTCTCGCTTTTTTTCCGTTAAAACGGTGCTGTGTTTATGCATTTGTTGTGAAACTTAAAAAGTGAGTCCGTTAATATACGCTCATGCCAGTCTCAGAGAGATTTCTTTTTTTCCTGTTAAACGGTGTTTCCGTTATGTGTGTGTGTGTGTGTGTGTGTATGTTGTGAATCTTAAAAAGTGAGGTGGGGAGAGGGAGGAGGAGTGTTACTGTGTAAAACGAGGCGAAGGAAGGGGCTAATTTCACAACACACACACACACACACACACACACACACACACACACACACACACACATGGAAACACTTATCTGTCAGGATTTATTTGTACTTTTTTTAAAAGGTAAAGTGGAGATTAATTTGTTTTATTTTCATTTTATAGATTGTATTAATTATTTGTATGTATTTATTTTTTTGGGCTGTGGAACGAATAATTTGAGTTTTCATTATTTCTTATGGGAAATGATGAGTTGGTTTACGAGTGTTTTGGAATACGAGCCCACTTCCGGAACGAATTATGCTCGTAATCCAAGGTTCCACTGTAATTCCCTTTCTTCATGTTTCAAGTGTCATGAACAGGTTCACAGATTCAGTAAATGTGAACTTTATACTAACTGAAACATGTTTCATATTATATTGAATTTTCAAAAAGTAAAGGATTGATTAATGGTCATTCTATCTGTTATCACCCATTGAGGATGGGTTCTCTGTTGAGCCTGGTTCCTCTCATGGTTTCTCCCTATTGTCATCTTATTGTATTCTACTTTTACCGCCGCACCTCACGACGACGGTATGCTTTTGCTGTGGCGCTATATAACTATAGACAGACACCTCGGGCCTTAGTTCATTCTCTCAAGGATTAATGAGCCGCAGCTCCTTTAGAGCTGCACATAGTAGCAGATAAAATCAAGTGAACCAATGTAGTTAAATGAATTCTGAATCACAATACTAAAATTACAGTACAAATGTAGAATTAAAATTAAATTAAATCTTATTAGGATCAAATTTAAGCAAATTAAACATTAACACAGTGAGCCTTTAGATTTTATCATGTGTAATTAGAAAAGCTTTCTTTCTTTCAAAAAAGGCATTTGTGTCATCTTATATTTTGTGTTCTTTACATTTGTAGTAGATTTATTAACTAAATGAAACTGAATGACCATAAAATTAAAACATTGTCAGGACGTTCTACTGTGTCATCAGATGTTGTTGTCATTCAGGCCACCGCTGGCAAAACCTTATGAAATACAAGTGAAACATTAAACGAATTTAAACGAATTATAGTAATAAATATAGCCGTTTCTTATTTCCATCGAATTTAAGCAAAGTAAATGTAAACCTTTATATTTAGCCTTTAGATTATATAATGTGTAACACTAAAAAGCAACTAAAAATTATTAAAAGCAAACAGGCTTTGCGTTGTTTTTGGTGAACTTGAGCGCGTCAGAAAATGAACCGAAACTCCGTGTATACAGAGGTGAGAATATATACTTATAGAAAGAGAAATGTCTGCTTTCATATAAACTAATGGAAAACAGTTGTAGACGTCTAATTTTAGATGATGTAATTTGTATGAAAAGGGAATTATAGGCGCATCCGACAAAGAGAGAGATACAGAGAGAGAGAGAGACAATTAATGTTTTCTAATTGCTTTGGCAACAATATAATACCTTTGTTAACATTCATGCCAATAAAGCTCTTCTGAGCTGAACTGACGGAGAGAGACAGAGAGAGAGGAGTGTGCGCGCTCAGTTTAAGTTTATTAGTGCACGAAGCACAAACTCTCCATCTCTCAATAAATCCTCGGTAACAGCAATAAGCCCCGACAGGATAAATTTTTTTGTTTCTTAATTTGTTTTATAATCTTATAATGCCCACATGACTATTTAATTTAACTATTTATTTTACTATTTAAGCTCTTACTGTTTCATTTACTTCAAAATAATATTAAAAACAAGAGCAATATATTTTTTTCAATATTATTGATTACATTCATTGCTGCGGAGACGACGAGATGACATGATCACCTTCATCACTACAGCTGAAACCAAAGAAATCACCAATTTATCAATGAATTATTAAAATGGCCAGAGTCAGACTCCTTGCTTTGTTTCCCCCCGATGTATTCTGTAACTTCATGCGTGCGGCCGAGCGCTGATTAGACTAGGAAGTTTAGGAAGTTAAAGAGGAGGATCACAATGCCAAATCAAAATCCACTTAAATTAAATAAAAAATATTATAAGTAAACAACATAGTAAACATATAAGTAAACAAAGCCCACGTTTAAAAAACGTTTACAGGCGCACGTAATTTGACACTGTGTCCCACACACACACACTCTCTCTCTCTCTTATTTTTACTTTTTTAAATGTTAAGTGCAGGTTAATTTGTTTTATTTTTACTTTATATATTGTATTAATTATGTTTAGGTATTTATTGTTTTGGGCTGTAGAATGAATAATTTGAGTTTTCATTATTTGGTTTACAAGTGTTTTGGAATACGAGCGCGCTTCCGGAACGAATTATGCTCGTAATACAAGTAGACAAGCCTTATCCTAAATCTCCCAGTCCACATCCTTGTGGTGAGGTGTTGAAGAGACAAATGTCTCTGGGGGCACAGGATTTCCTCAGACTGTCAGTTGAGCAGCTTTGCGACAAAAGTGTGCCTCTGAACACCCTCCATCCTGTTTGAGGCTACCTCCTCAGCAGACTACCACATAGTACAGTACAGTATTTTGCTTATACCTTATGGTGCATTCATGTTCCTCTTTTAGGTGTTCACATGGGTCGTGTCCTTACTGAAGCAGTTCGAACATCTGGACCTACACAGCAAAAACAAACTTGTGCTGCTAATGGTTACAGTGAGCATTGTCATTCAGATGCATTAGTGAACAGCTACTCTAGAGCAAAAGCCACCGTAGTTCTCCAGAGGTCATGAGTTAAGTTAAGCCTTTATTTGTCACATATACATTACAGCACAGTGAAATTCTTTCTTCAAATATCCCAGTGTAACTGAGGTCAGAGTGCAGGGTCAGCCATGGTACAGCGCCCCTGGAGCAGGTAGAGTTAAGGGCCTCGCTCAAGGACCCCACAATGGCAACCTGGTGGAGTTGGGGATTGAATCGCAGAGCTTCCAGTCAGCAATTCAGTGCCTCAGCCCTCTCACTATATTTCCCAAGTCTCATCCAATCATCAACCCCGCCTCCCCAAAAAAACCTTCCCAACAGTGTTTGACCTTTTACTTAATAACCTAGTAACCCAGTGAACAGAACTATCGAATAACGGAAACTTAAGCACTTTTGTAAGTCACTCTGGATAAGAGGGTCTGCCAAATGCCTTAAATGTAATATTTAATTTGTAAACCAGGTGGTCCTGGATCACAGAGGGGGCGCTACACAACAGGTTAGGGTGGCGAGAGAAAAAAAATCAGTGCTTTTCAATTTCTCACAATGCTGAAAAATCTTTGTCATCCATGCATAATTTTTTTGTTATAAAACAAAACAGAATTTTATTTTGGTGCTCAAATAAAAAAAAAATCAATAAACAGATAATGAGTGCTCACTTTTTAAAATCTCGTTTCTTTCCGTGATGCAAGTAGTGTAACATGGACGTTTTTACTACTTTTTTCACATGTTGTACTGAATAGTGCTTATTTATTTATTTTTTAATTAGCATCAAAGAATCTTGAGAAACTACACTTTTGACAACCTAAAAGGAGGAGTTACTTTGCCGGGTGGGAACTTTAGAGACAGGGATTTTATACATGAGCTCGATTTAATTATAATGAATTTTAAAAAGTGTGCACACACTTACTGTGTCTATGATTTCTACAGATTTTTAAATAATCCTTTAAATCTAATAATTAAGTATAAAGTCATGCTATAAAATATTAAGCAGATAAAACATATTACTATTGTTTGTTTTTTTAACATGATGCTTCAAAATCAATAATCAAACCCACATACTGTACATCAGTTCACAGTAAGGTACTCTATGCACCAAAGGTTCATAGAATAAGGTTTTATTCTATATATTTCAACGTCAAGTTTAAAAGTTCTGAGGTAGAGGTCTGAGGGTGCTTTGGAGCCCCAAAGTTCTGACATGTCCTGACATTTGGGTATTTTCAGTTACTTATGAACATGTACATGGCAAAAGTCTGACACATTGATACACTGACACATTGATACAGCACAAACTGGGCTACAGTAATATGTGACCAGCACGTGTGTACAAGTTAGAATTTTAGAGAAAATAACAGTTATGCGTGGTTATTGAAAACAACAACAAAAAATCAGACCAGAAAACACATTCATAACATTTGTGTACAAGACTTCAGTGAACTGGATCTTGTAGCCTGGTGTTTTTGCTTCAAAATGATGTGAATGAATCATCCTGTTCACTCATTCACAGAAAACAATATCTTCATTCGTCTAAGACCCTTTTTGTTTAGAATGATGATGAATAATGCTGTAATTCAGACCAGAGAAGACAAAGAGGCGCACAATGAGCTCCATAATGAGTCTTTCAGTCGGGTATGTTATAGGTGGAAGTGCTACAAGAAAATAATTCGAGGACAAAAGAAACAAATATATTTTTGTTTGTAGTTTATTCCGAATATCGTTAACTGTCAGGTTAAAATAACTTTAGGTAAAAATAAAAAAGCTCACTCTTATACTCTATACATAACCTACTTACTCACAATGAAAATGTCCTATTATAACATATTATTATAGTGACAAAAGAAGTGGAGGTGCCTGAACTCTTTCAGACTCATCGTTTCCATCTGTCATCTCCCATAATTTTTCCTCCAGAATTTTTCTCACTTTATCCAAGTTCTGTCTTATCTTAATCTTAATGTTGTTCTTTTTCCAGAGCTTTCGTAACCACTGTGGAATAAAGTTCTTCAGCCATTTACATTGAACTTTCCTTGCTTTTTGAATAAGGGTTTCCTTAGATCCTTTTAGGGTCTCTACCTCTATTATCATCTCCTCCAAGATTTTTTCATTTTCATGAAATTTTTCACCCAAAATCTTACATTGTTTCATCCAGTCTCTTCTAACTAGCTGCTGTCTTCTCTCACTTTCATTGCATCGTTCTTTCTCCATCTCAAGCTGGAATACCAAACTGTCTTTATCAGCCAGTAATATTTTAATTTTATCCTGTAGTTTTCCCAGAGGCTCCATCTCGTCTCTTAGCTGAACTTCTCTGGCTTTATCCTTTTGCTGCTGTAGCTCAAATTGCACTTTCTCCTTCTCAAATCCATTTGTCTCTTTCTCAAGCTGGAGCCCCAAGTTTTCTGTACTAATTTGACATGTCCTCCACATTTTAGCTATCTCCTTTAACATCTCCACATCCTTTCTCAACTGAGCTTTTCTGGCCTCAGTCTCATGCTGATGGGGCTCAGGTTGCTCAAATTCCCTTGTCTCTTTCTCAAACTGGAGCTTCAAGCTATCTATACTAACCGAACATGTTCTGCACATTTCATCTATTTCTTTCAACAATATTTCCATGTCATCTCTCATCTGTTCCTTTCTGGCCTCACTCTCTTGTTGCTGGAGATGAGATTCCCCTTTCTCCTTCTCCATGTTCCTTATATTATCTTTAAGCTGGAGCACTGACCTGCTCTTTTCAAGTATTAACTTATTAAACATTGCTTCTCTTTCCTTCACCAAAGTTTCAATCTCCTCTTGCATATGACGTTCTTTGGCCTTGAGCTCGACCTGCTGTAGGTCCGATCTCTTTTTCTCCTTCCACATGATGCTTGTCTGCTCCTCAAGCTTGAGCACCAGGCTGTGTCTTTCAGCTTGGAACTTTCTCTTTATTTCATCCTTTTTCTTCTTCAGGTCCTCCATTTCTTTTTTCATCTGAGCTTCTCTGGTCTCACTTAATCTCAGCTGGGGTTGGTGTCTCTTTTTCTCCTTTTTCATGTGCCTTGTCTTTTCATCAAGCTGAAGCACCAAGCTGTCTTTATCAACCTGTAACCCTCTCTCTATTTCATCTTTTTCTTTCACCACATCTTCCTTCTTTTTTATCATCTGAGCCTCTCTGGTCTGGATCTCTCTCAGCCGGAGCTCGGATCTGTCTTGCTCCTTCTCCATGTTCCTTAACTTTTCCTCACACTGGGCCTTCAAGCGGTTTTTACCAGACTGTAGCATTTTCTCCACTTCATCCATTTCCTTCACTGGATGTAACATCTCTTCTCTCATCTGATCTTCAGCAGCATTGCGCTCTCTCTGCTGGAACTCAGAACTCTCTTTCTCCTTCATCATTTGTGCTTCTTCAGGCTTCTTTTCCATGTTTGTTTTCTCTCACACAAGCTTGTTTATAATTGTATTGCTGTTCAATCATCCAGCTGTATAGCATCTCTATCTTTGCTCTTTTGAAGTCGGAAATCTTTAAAAAAAAAAAAAAAAAAAACATGAATATAGGTTCATACAACAGAAATGTTATACATGAAATGATTTTATGCTCATTTGAACAAAAGTTAAAATGATGGAACTGAAGTGAAATCAGGTCTAAATAAAGCAAGGACTAAATAAAGCCATGCCCAGCGCTCACCCACCACTGCAGGTTGTGAGATATCTGAGGGGAAAATGCTAAAGAAACTTCTCAGGATTGTGACCAATAATTCCCATCCACTGCATCCACTTGAGACTTCTGGGCGCGGACGCGAGTGGCAGCCCCTTCAGTAGCTCTGTCTGTGTGTCTTTGCTTTCTACTCTTCTTTCTTTTCTTTCTACATTTCTTGGGTTTCTATTGTCAATTTTTACTTTTTTTTCCCCATTCTATTTTTTTCTCTTGGACGTCTAGCCCTAGGGATATGGACCCCATCTCTTTTTTTTTTTGGATTTTTCCCCGATTTTCTCCCTAATTTAGTCGTGTCCAATTCCTCCCCGTCACTAGGGGGCTCCCACATTAAGGCTACTACTACCACTCAGCCGGGAGGGCCGAAGACTATCACGTGTTTCCTCCGAACCACGTGACGCCAGCCGACCCCATCTTTTCGAACTGCTCGCTCGCGCACCGTTGGGGGCGGCGTAACACACTCGGAGGACAGCGCTATCCGCTCCCTCCGCTGCGCGAGCTCCTAGACGCCCCTGACTGGCTGTAGAGCCGTGATTAATGTCGGAGCACTATGTACCTCTCATCCCTCCCCTCTGAGAGAGCTCGGCCAATCAGCTCCGGCTCTACTGAACCTGAAGAAGAAGGCTTTTAAGGACACTGACAAGGCTGAGCTCAAGCGCATTCAGAAAGAACTCAAGTTCAGTCCAAGGTGGCCAAGGTGAGGTATAAAAGGAAAGTGGATAAGAAGTTACAGGAAAACAACATGGGGGAGGTCTGGGATGGTATAAAAACCATCGGGGCTGTAAAAAGAAGAACAGCAGTATAACAGTTGGGGATGTGGTGAGGGCCAGTGAGTTCAACCAGTTCTTCAAAAGTTTGACAGCCTCACTACCTTACCAATGGCTGTCTGTCCTGTTATCACCTCCCCCTCCCCTCAAAAGCACCACCATCACAGGAAAACTGACCAGAAGAGAACAGAGGAGACTCTGCGCCAACAAGGCTGTAGGCCCAGACAGGATAAGCCCGAGAATGCTGAAAGCCTGTCCCAATGAACTGAGTGAACCGTTATAGTATGTCCTCAACCTGAGTTTAGAACTAGGGAAAGTACCTGAACTCTGGAAAGCATCATGTCTCATCCCAGTTCTGAAGGTGCTGTGAGGATTATGTGCTTTTATTTCTCCAGCGCTTTCAACACAATCCAGCCCCTCTTATTGGGAAACAAGCTCACTGATTTACAGGTGGATTCAAATATATTGATCTGGATCACAGGGCAAGGGGGTGACACTTTAAGCTTACTCACATTAGCATACAGTAGGTCTATTGTCCTGTTTTTCCTGGTAGCACAATCTACAAACTGATGGAAAGTAGGGAGTGTAGTATACAGGGTCACGTAATTAAAGTCTCCAGACAGTGCGACAAAGGCATCCAGGTGCCGAGTTTGCAGTCCCGTGATATTCATGTGTATGATGTCACACTCACCAGGGGGCCACAATAAGCCAGGACAAGGGACTGCATCTTCAAAACCCTTTCCAGCAGCACAGGAGCATGACAGAGGACTGTGCTCGCCCCTTTCCTGTTCACTCTATACACCTCGGACTTCACATACAACTCTGAGTCATGACACATGCAGAAGTTCTCACTGCCATTGTGGGGTGTATTAGGGATGGACGGGAGGGCGAGTACAGAAGCCTTTTCAAGAACTTTGTGGCATAGTGCAATCTAAGCCAGCTACAACTAAACATCATTAAGACCAAAAAGATGGTTATTGACTTTCGTTGGTCCGTGTCTTTTCGACCACCGACCACTCACTTCACACAGTTTTCTGCAACCAGAAGAGTGTGTTCAGCGAAAGACTTCTGTCACAAAGCTGCTCAATGGACATTCGGCTGATCAAAACCTAACTACAATGGCATGGGAATTGTGGACTGGGAGACATATGCTAACCTAGTCTGCTATTTACATCACGGTGCTACATAAATAACTCCCCTCTGTTAGCATCAGGGTCTATGCAGTTACTCCAACTATTGCATACTTTGAGATTTACACAGACTAAATTTCATTGTCACTTTCATGCTACTCTTTGCACACCTGCTTAAGTTTTTGCAGAATGGCCTGCACCTGCACCTAAATATACCATCATCATTGTGTTGTTTGTAGAGTGTAAAGGTAAATAGTGTACTTTTTCCCCTTAACATTGGTCCCAGTAAAGAATATATAATCTCTCTTTCGCTTTCTCTCTGTCTGTGCTTCTCTCACCCTGTTCAGTGTCCTATAGCTCTTAAAGATTTTCTCCACCACATCCTTCCTCTAACATATTTCTGCTCACATCATCTCAGATTCCACAGAAACTAGTTTGATCCAAAACAAAGATTTTCTCCTGCTTACCCGAGTGTCAATGCAGCTTCTCAGTCGTTTCTGCTGATGTACAAACTCATAATATGCGCTTAATCAACGCATGCATAAACAGTGTGTGGTCTCTATGGCAACAGAGCTGTTTTTCTGTGATGTCACCAAAAAAAAAAAACCTACACACACACACACACAAAACTCTTGTTTGCTGCAGTTCGCTCTGTGTTTCACTTTAGAATTGGAGAAAAAAAAAGACATATTTTAACATGTTTTAAAAAAAAAAAAAAAAAATCTGATCTAACATTAGACCAGGGGTTCGTTCTTCGTACGTTGCTTGAAACATCCGAGATGAATAGACACATCTAAGATGAGATCATCGCGCTAATTACGATGCAGCTAATTCGGTTCTTCGACACACCTGTTGTTGATGATTAGTATCGCTGGATTGAGATGTCTAGGATTATTGCTATGTTACTAATAATTTTTGTCCAGGCCTGTTCCATGAGTTTTTTTTTTTTTTTTATAATTCTGTTGAAGCATGGATGAAAAGCAATGTCCGACTTTCATTGGTTAACATTCATATACATACTGTATAATCTAATACTGTAACTGTATAATCTAATACTGAACCTGTAGATATTCTAATACTAATGTCTGTCTTTGTTTGTGAGACAACCTGACGTTTTGTTGAACACAAATAAACTACAGTAGCGCTTTTTTGTAACCTTGTGCAAATTAAATCTGTTGAGCTCATGAATAAAATCTGCCTCAGTAATGTAATGTGATGTAATGTGTTTCAAAAACATGTTATAGTGTATAATATGCATTCAGCATTTGTAAATTGTCCTAAACACCTTTAGTGTACTTGTAACACATTTGCAGTAGAGTATTATGGAAGACTGTGTGTACTGTATGATATAATAAAGTACATTTGTATTAACCACAAAGTGTACTTCTTAGTATTTGTAATTGGCCAGAAGTGTAACAGCATGCTACTGCTGCAATAAGAAAATATTCATAGTATATTAATCATGTATTTCTAACACAGTAGGAATTGCTGTAATGCACTTATAATACATTAAATATATACTTAAAGTTCATTAATTACTGCCAGGTATGTGCGTTAGTACACACAGCCATATACTTTAAGTGTACTAAGTATACTTAAAGTTGTTCCACTCTAGCACACAAAAGTATATTTAATACACTTAAAATTGTGCTTTTGTACAATTTAATTACAACTTAAATACACTTAGTACAAAATTAGTTGTTCCAAAATAGCAAACTTCAAGTATACTAGCCATTAGTCTGTAGCAAGTACACTTAAGTATGCGTTGGCACGCTAGGATTTAATATGCTTAGCATACTTTTTTTTTACTTGGGAAGAACAAACAGTCAAATACCTAGGAATGTATTTTGGCGAAAAAGCTAACCTGGAAGATACACATTAAGAAAATAAAAGAAAAATGCAACAACATCGTAAATGTAATGCGGTGCCTAACAGGACAGGCGTGAGGAGCTAACAGAGCCTCGGTAATCTGCATATACAATGCACTCATGAGAGACACCATAGACTATGGATGCTTAGCATGTACTGGATGTCAGCAGCAGAGTCCAAATTAAAACAAATAGACACCCTGCAAGCTCAAGCCTTGAGAGTCTGTTGTGGGGCCTTCAACATATCCCCAGTATTAGCCATACAGGTAGAAACAGAAGTAATGCTGACAAGAATAAAAAGAATAAAACCACTGTTGGCATACTGGGTAAACCTACAAGAGCATAACAAAGAACATCCAACAAAGGCTATTCTTGAAGGGTGCTGGGAACATAACAAAACAAACCTACACAGCTTCAGATGGATAGGGGACAATAAAGCAAGAAGCCTAGGACTCCAAAAACTCAACATCAGTGCCACAGTACCACTGCACTGCACCTCACCATGGACACTGATAACGCCACCAGTAGATTTAAGTCTAAAACAAAACACTAAGGACAACCCAACACACATCCCATGCTGGTTAATAGTGCAAAACCATATAAAAACAATCGGAGATAAGAAATGAATACTATATATGGACAGTTCCAAAGAGCCAGGTATGGGACGAACAGGGGCAGCATTTTACATCCCACAGTATAAAGTATCAGCTAAAGAAAGAACAACAGCATCTGATAACATGTCAGCCATAACCAGTCTAGAAACAGGAAACTCATGCAGACAGGACATTCAATTTAACATATCGCAAGCCATGACAGAATTATATCAGAAGGGTGTAAGGATTACCAGAGGAGTAAAAGGAAACGAAGAGGCAGATAAACTCGCCAAACAAACACTCAAAAACAAAAATATGTCCAAATAAAAATCCCAATAAGCAGAGCGGAAGTTAAGAAAATAATTAAAGAACACACAAACAAAATATGGCGAGAAAGATGGGATGAAGAAGAAACAGGTAAACGTGCATAAAATACAAAAGATTAAAGTAAGAGAAGAGAGGAAATGTTCATAGCTAGGCTAAGAATAGGACACACAGGACTAAAAGTCTTATGATAATAGGCAAACTCCCAACAGGAGAATTCTGTGGACCAGTAGAGACAGTAACACATATATTAACAAACTGTAAAAGATATGACAAAGAAATACAGGAACTCAGAGAAACCATGCAGAAGAACTGGAAAAAATATAGAGGTCTGTTTAATTAGCTAAATGAAACTGGCCAGGTAGATAGATTTAATCCAAAGTTTAAAAAGAATTCAAAGTTTACAACTATTGTTTTAATGTTTGTTTTGTTTACTGTCAATCAGGGGTCCGTTCTTCATACGTCGCTAACTCAGTTAGCTGGATGTGATTGTTGTGGATTTGTCCTGATCTTGGGTTGTTTCGTTCTTCGAAGTGAATCTCGCGCTTGCTGTCATAGCAACATGTCCGTAAGCTTAAAGCTGCTCGGGAGCGGGTTTATTTCATGTGAACAGGATTTAGGCTGCGCTCCTGGCGGGTTATGATTGGCTGAAATGGCGAGATCACATCTGATTGGTTAAAGAGCTGACTGACTGACGCGCACTGACTCACGTGGGAAAAGAAAAGTATCTTACATGAATATATGGATGGATGGATTTAAACATAAATACAGTATATGTGTACATGTGTGTGTGTCTGTGGTCATCATTCGTGTGTTAATCTCCATGTGTGTGTCTAATCATATGTAACATTCTGTCCCCCGATTGCGTCTATATAAGTGGAGGTGATTTTCTCAAATCTGTCTCAGTCATGTCTTGTCCGTTTATGAGAGCGAGCGGTTACTGAAGGTGTGAGGATTATACACAGAGTTTTTCACATTCCTGGTGTATTGTGTGATAGACAGGATCCTGTAGCACAGCATGACGATATACTTCTTACTGTACTGCTTCTTCTACTCCACTTTTACACTGTACACACGATTAAGTTGGAAAAACTCGAAATATTTGAGGTCATCAGTTACATAATAAGTAATGATGTTTCCAATTTTAAGTAAACAGAACTATCAATAATTGAATTTGCTGAAATTGTTGCAAATAAAGTAAATTCAATCCAGCGCGGGAATCGAACCCGGGTCTTTCACATGACAGGCGAGACACATAAGGATTTGAGAGTATATATATATATATATATATATATATACACACACACACACACACACACACACAACATGTAACACGGGCAGCACTTACGTATTTAATAACTTTTATTTTAAATTATCTTTAAGAAAGTTTGAAATTCTCCATAACCCTCTAATAAAAGCTTTTGCTCCACTTGAATAATAAATTGAGCTGCTCTTTTGGCATTTCGTCACCCAATCGCTGGGGTGGTGATCAGTGTTTCTACTGTCGATGCATATCGCCTTTTTTAACCAACGCACAAACGCGCAATAATCCTAGACAACTCAATCCAGATATACTAATCATCAACAACAGGTGTGCTCGAAGAACCGAATTAGCCGCATTGTAATTAGCACGATGATCTCATTTTAGATCTGTTAATTCATCTCGGATGTTTTAAGCAACGTACGAAGAACGGACCCCTGATCTATAGGTGGCAGTAATGTGTTGATGATGACGCTGGAGCAAGCAGATGTAGTGGGCAGTCGGAGTCCCTGCACCAATCATAAGGTACGGGCCAGGAGGTCTATGTGTGGCAGTGACCAGGGTGAAGAGGAACCCCAGGATGAGCATCATGGGAGGGCAGAGTATTGGCAGCAGGTAGCATTCCGATAGCAAACAGGGAATATCTACATGTTAGGAGCAGAAAAAAATAAGCGCATACATGCCCTGCGGAAGCAGGTGGAACTGCTCCAGGGACTGCTCGCCAGTTCACCAGCTAGCCTCAGTGGAGGCCCAGACCTGCCAGTTAGCCTCAGTGGAGGCCCAGACCTGCCAGTTAGCCTCAGTGGAGGCCCAGACCTGCCAGTTAGCCTCAGTATAGGCCCAGACCTGGCAGAGAGCCCCTCTGAGGGCCCAGTTAACTCAGACAGCTTGGCACTGCTTGAACCACTGCTTGCCCCTTCGCCCGGCTTCGAGAACGTCGGACGTCGCCCCAGTCTGACATCGCTGGCGACGGCGGAGCAGCTCCTCCATCCGTCGGCGCCGTCGGCAGGCCAGCTCCTCCGCCCGTCGGCGGCGACCTGGTGCTTGCGCCACTGCCTCAGTTTTTGCTCCACTGCCCCAGTGTTCGCTCTGCCGCACAAGTGTTCGCTCCTCCGCCCCAGTGTTCGCTCTGCCGCACAAGTGTTCGCTCCGAATATCTCTGTCCTAGTATTGCACTGTGAGCAATCAACAGGCATCAGCAATCATGCAGCGGAGAAGGAGTCAAGAGTTCGGTAAGACCTTACAGTAGCTCACCTGGTGCGCTCGGATGGTGGACGCTAGCTCCAACTGAATCAACCCAGCTCATCACTGAGCCTAGCGAATAAGCGTATCAGCCCATCCAGTTAGCGAAACTCCAAAGGGAACTTAGGGTCTTCTCAATACTTAGGTCAGTTTTTTTTTCCATCAAAGCATGTCTCGCACCACAGACCCCATCAGTCGCTGGGAAGATCTGAATACATGGCTTAGTGTTTCGACCAACAGCCTCCTACCTAAGGCCGCTGAAACACTAAAGCACCAGACACAGGATCAGCTGAATGACAGCTTAATGAGCCTTAAGAGACAAGACCCAAGTCAGAGCTACAGTATGGTCACATACGTCATGCACTCATCGGCGCGTCAAGCTGAGCCACAGGCATCTCCAACAGGAGCTGAAGCAATGAAAAGGGGGGCAATGAGGTAGAGCAAGGCAATGTGAAAATCACCAGGCTGCAAGAAACCCTGGCAGTTACTACATGGGAAAGAGAACAAGGCAAGGCAAACAGATTTCTCTGACACGCTGCAGTATGCAGAACAGCTCCTGGAAAAGGCCATAGCTGACCCTAGAGATTAAACGCAGAATTAAAGCCCTTGAAACTCACCTAGACAAGGCAAGGAATGAGGTCACACGACAACTGTCCGACAGCGTCAAAGAGGAACATAAGCCCGCCTATGAATGGAGCAATGATTTTTCAAGGAAACGACCTCTGCTGAGCAGGACCAGGTGCCTTGTTCTCAGACCGTCACGTAGTGGACAAATTGAGGAAGTGGGGCTGAAGCATCCCCAAGAAATGAGACCCAACATCACTGACCATCCTATTTGCTCCAGCCCTGAAGTGCATTGAGCCCTGAAGTGCATTGAGCCCTGACGTGCGCAGCTTCCCAGATCGTCTGCTCACATAAAAACTGAGAACCACCTGCTCCAAGAAGCTCTCATCAAAGAATTTGCTGGCCTTGAGTCAGAACAAGGACTAATGACCAAGACAAGGTCATCACAAACCTTCGCAAGCCTACTACAGCTGACTCAGACAAGCATTCAGCACTCGGAATGAAACAGACATGGAAGATGACCTGAACTTTAAAAGTCTCTTTCTACGAAACTTCCATCCAGAAGTAAGCCACATTCTCTGCATTCTCGCATGTCCACGGACAATAAATACTCAGCAGTTGCGAGACTTGGCGCAACCTACAGCAAACAGAAGATGGCTTCAGGAAAAGGCGTCAAAAATCCAGCGGTTGAATCAGCCATTTCTGTTCTTTCAGTCTTTTAATATTTTAGACAGTCTGCACGAAGCTAAAATAAGTGAAATGGTGGAGCTGAAGTCTTTCGACAAGGAACAACTGTGACACAGCGTATGACATCACCGTATGCATCACCCCACAGTCACTATTGGGGCAAAGGTACAGACTCAACGTACAAGCACTGTCTGTGACAGAGAATCACAGTCTCTACCCCCTGGTAACCATGAGGGGACGTATTGATTCTTGTGTAATCTAGCTAAGCCATGAATTTAAAAGTGATTCTGGAGTTGACCCCCGTTTGTCCCCTGTATTTGGCTAATGGCTTTTTTCGAGTTTGAAGTAGAAGTTCATGTGCAAATTTTCAGATCATTTGAAAATGTGTAGCTGTGCTGTTTGTGCCTCAGTTTCTAACTGTGTTAGTGAATGACACTCTCACAGGGCTGGAGATAATTATTAGAGACAAGGCTGGAAATATTAAATAAATGCAGGTACAGGACTCTAATCCCATCTGAAAAGGTGTGTTGGAGATTCGAGAGTAACTGTAGAGATTAGCGTGATAAAGATGTACACTTGTAAGCAGTAGATTAGCAAAAATATATCTCAAGCGGAATCTCATTTATTTAATTTCTGTTAAATGTCTGAGTACATATATAACTTTTTTAAATAAGTAGAAATAAAGTAGTCCAACTATTTTGCAGGATTTATTCAAAGAACAATTTTTATGATGCACAGATAGGAAGTAGATAGAAACATGGAAAACATACATAAACAGAAACATTAAAACTTACAGTGGCCTAAATAAAACCTCTCTTTTTTTTCCACAGTGATTGTGTTCAAATGTTTTTGTGTAAATATGTTCTCCTTTCAGACTAAGACAGATATTTCTCTAAATATTTTTTTTTTCTATTTTAGAAAAAAAAAAAATTCACAGACACTGATTATTCAGTATTAAGATTATAATCACACACTTAGAAATGGAAATCATGTGTTTTAGCACAAGGTGTCAGGTGTTTTAGTTAGAGATCTGCTGACACATTAACCACATTCCCATAGATTTTGTACTGGAGAGAATTCCAGTCGATCACATTCCCACTTGGAGCATTGCTCTGTTTCTCATACAGCTGCTTAATCTGACCTGCACTCAGCACATGATCCCACATGTTTACATCTGTAATTTCACCCACAAAGCTCTGACTCTTGTCAAACTTCCCCAGATACGAGTCAGGATCCTGTCCAAGAACTATAGCTCCATCGGGTCTCACACTATGGCCTCGTCTGTAGATTTTCAGCATGCTGCGGCGTCCGTCCACCCAGAATGCAGTGGCTCCGGTGCTCGAGTCCCAGGTGACACACAGCTGAGTGGAGAAAGCGGACAGCGGCGGTAGAGTGAACAGAACACCACTGTCACTGCTCATGTAAAGAGAGATTCTTCCTTTTTCTTGCCACACATTGAGCTCATCATAGTATTGAGTGTGATAAGCAAACAGGATGGTTTCTCTCTGGCTGCTGAGCTCAGTGGAGAGCCTCATGCAGAGTGTGAAGGCTTTTAAATCCAGAGGTTTCTTTGGAGTGAGACGCACGTAGGATGTGTCAGATGCCTCAGGGAATAAAAACACCTTACCTAGTGAGGGAAAAAAATCAGGATGTTTGTGTTAAAACCATTGTGTGTACTGTTTTAACTGTTTTTATTCATATGCTTGTCTTAATTAATGCAGTCAGACATAACTGCATTAACCTACGGACAAAAGTTTGAGTTACACAAACCTAAAAGAGAGGTGTGTGAGCTCCTGAGTGATAGTGAAGAAATGTTTTCACCCTATCACCCTGACATTGTAAGTTTGAAAAGTTGTGTATATCTCAGAGTAAGCACCTTACCAATTGGTATCTGTTGCATGATGGGGGAAAAGCAGCCAAGAAACATTAATTAGGGAGAAATTGTCGAGAGTAAATAGAGAGGCCTGTCTTAGCTGGCTTGTCTGACTAAGTTTTCTTTTAGCTGCCCCATTAAGAGGTCGCCACAGTGAACCATCTGATCCGCTCACAAATTGGCACCTCCAAAATCCTCCCATTTTATCCGGGCTTAAGACCGGCATGGCATGCAGTGGCTGCGTAGTACGGGGTGTGGCAACCACCAAGGATGGGGCTCGATCCTGGATCCTCAGATCCCCAAAACAACAACCAATAACAACAAGAGCCTTACCGGCCTGACAGAAACTAAAATATGTGATGCTGAAATATATGTTTGGGTTGAAATGCACTCAAACATATATTGTGATAGACTGAGAGTGCACTAGCAGATTTCACATCTGGTGATGTTTACAGCTATCGCATCAGGTAACATTTAATGTTGAACTATCATTTATTAAAATAAACAATGTTCAGGAAGCATATCAGCATAGTCTACATTCTGCCATTTACACGTGTCCGTTTATGACCTGTTTTCTCCCTACCTTGCCATCCACCTGTTGCATTGCTATCTGTGCTGTCTAATGATTAACTGAGGTTGTTATGCATGCACTTACACCAGTGTAGCCTTTCACCATGTATGATAAAGCCAGTGTGATTAAAAATATACAGTCTTATGCAAAAATCATGGCACCCCTTGATAAATAACGGATTTTGGTGATGTTTTTAATTGAAAAGATGTTAACAACGTCTCTCTGGGAAATGGAAAAAATGCACAATATTTTCAAGAAACATTGATGCATTGTTACTTCTTATGCCATAATTGAACAAGAATTAAAAAATAAATAAAAACATTATTATGGCACTGTGCAAAGGTTTGGGCACCCTAAGAGTTGCAGAGTCTCAGATTCTTTTTATAAGGTTCCTGACCTTAATCAGCTCATTATATGTGATGCATGGCAACAGCTGTCATTAATAAATGGCAATTTCAAAGCTTTACAAATACTTTGATTCTTCAAACCTTGTGCACACACTTGCGGCCACTCAACAACCATGGGATCCTCTAAGCAGCTGTGTAAGACTCTAAAAACGAAAGTTATTTATGCCCAAAATGTAGGAGAAGCTACAACAAGAGAGCAAAGTGTTGTCAGCTTGCAGTTTCCACAGTGAGAAATGTAATTAAGAGATGGCAGTTCAGGGGAACTGTGGCGGTCAAGACGAGATCTGGAAGACAAAGAAAACTCTCGTTCCACAAGACCTTCATGGAAGAGTCAGCAGAAGAAAACCGTACCTGCGTCCCCATCATAAAATCCAACGTCAGGAGTATGAAACAGAACATCTACAGAAGCCTGATGCGTTTTGGAAACAAGTGCTGTGGACTGATGAAGTTACAACAGAACTCTTTGGCCACAATCAGGAAAGGCATGTTTGGAGGAAAAGCAGAAGCAGCATTTCATGAAAAGAACACCTTGCCAACTATTACGCATGGGGGCGGATCTATCATGCTTTGGGCTTGTGTTGCAGCCAGTGGGGAGGGAAACACTGCACGGATGGAGGGAAGAATGGATTCCACTAAATACCAGCAAATTCTGGAACCAACATCACACCATCTGTAAAAAAGCTGAAGCTGAAAAGAGAACGGCTTCTACAACAGGACTTTTAGCGGCTAAAAAAAGCATTTGCAAACTGTGATATCTGCCGGAGGAGGTGTTACTAAGTACTGATTATGTAGGGTGCCCAAACTTTTGCACAGTGCCACAATTAATGTATTTTTTTTTTAAATACTTGTTCAATTTATGACATAAAAGTAACTATGCACCAATGTTTGCTGAAAATATTGGGCATTTTTTCTATTTCCAAGAGAGACTGTGTCTTTTCAATAAAAAAAATCACCAAAATCTGTTATTTTTCAGGGGGTGCACAAACTTTGAATAAGAATGTATATTCGACAAATTCTATCTAATTTACGATTTGAAAAAACAGTTAACATTAAAAAATGTAACAAATGCTAACTGAATATTACTATAAGAAACTTATATGAAAACATAAGAGCCTTGGCCCAATTTAACATCTGCACACATAACTCAAGTAGGTTAGGTATAGTGGACATTTGTGTTACAGTACATTTGCCAAATATTTACTTCATGATTTATACTTCCTGAGATGAAATGGTCACTGCACAAGCGCCAGTAATCCACATTTTATCATCTTTGAAGAGGATTAGCCTCGTCTCCCTGCTGGATGGCTAATAACCACAATTATCTTTTCTTTTTGTGAGAAACTGTGCTCCAGCTTTCCTTTTATGTTGTGGATTTCCCCAGACGTAACGCCTCTCCAGGATTGTAAAACCAATGCCAAATCTGCCAGATGAAATGGCAGCTGACATCACAAACAAAAGCTTTATAGAATGTGATTCAATGATGACATTACACACACATGACAAATATTATTTAATTACAAATGAGAACTGCTTGACCAAAAACAAATCACCACCTCGTTCCATTGTTGTTGTTTTTTATTATTTGGGATATCCAATCTCACTCGAAATTTCTTTCAGTCTGCTTTTCTTCCTCAAAGATGAGCAATGTGTTGAACAGCTCTTACCCTTATTTTTGTAGTTTCAGTAGTTACTTTAGTTGTTTTATTTACTTGATGCAGGATAATAATTAGACCTGTTTTCTGTCATGGTTGTGTAAGAGATGAGAAGCTCCTCACCGCATCAGTTAGGGTTAAATCACTTGTTACCTGCTGAAACGGATCAATCTGTGCAGTAGTTAAACAATGGGAGGCTCTTATTAGCTTGGTTAAATCAAGGCGGTGATTTTCTTTGGCTAGGCAAATGGCTAGGCATCAATATTATTATGACCAGCATTTTTATTAAATACTACACTTATAATATAAAATATTGTATAATTTCATCATAAAACATTAACCATGACAACTGAATAAATAAAAGACAGGATATAAACAGCTTACTGTTGTAGGCTGAGGCCAGAGGCAGGAGTAACAGGGTGATGATTCTCAACTTCATCTTACTGTCAACATTCATTTCATATTTATTAATTTAAACAAAAATCTAATCACAACATATCTAATTTCAGCAAAGTTACAGTTTTATTTTACACAATATTTCACATACAATATCACACATGTATTAGTGCAGCTTTTTCCTTTTTTGCTAATAATATTAATCTTGTAAAGCATTATAAATTGGAATTATAATATACTTACATCAAAGACATTTCCTTAAGACCTGCACAAAAAGCTAAAAAATGAATTCAGCTCAGTTTTGGGTTAAATTGCTGTTCTCCTAAACATCTGAGTGAGTTTAAATATCTGTTGTAGAGGTGTGTCTAATGACATAATGAGCAAATAATTCCAATGAACACGGATCTAGAGACATAACAAGGAACTCCAAGAAACAGTAAGCTAATCACTTTACAAAAATGTTTGCACAGAGCAGACTAATATAGGTGTCACGGTTACTGCTTGCCGGACGAAAGAGAGGCATGATAGCAGAGGTGAAAGTGATCAAAGGATTTTAATGATAACCAAAACAGAGAACAAACAGAACAGAACATGAACTGTAACCACAGGACATACAAACTATAAACATGATAAACTAAACCAGGAGTAAACTAAACATGACAGACTAACTAGACTAGACATTACAACCAGACAGGCTAGGACAACACAGAGCCAGGAGAACATGGAGTCAGGAAAAACACAAAGCAAGGAAAAACATTGAGCTAGAAAGAACATACCAGACAAACAGTAACCCTAGATGAACAGATGCAAGACAAGGACAACACAGAACTCAGGAACATTTATAACCAACACTAATGAGCAACCTCAGTTCAGGTGAGCGCCACATCACCTGACTGAGGTGTATTTTGGGGATTAGAGTCCTTCACAGAAAAGAACACAAAGAAAACAGAAAAAACAAAGGAAGTCTCTGGGCGCTTTGTCGCCCTCTAGGGGTAATCCCTGACATTCCCCCCCCCCAAAAGGCGCACCACCGGGGCGCCAAAGGAGGACCCGGACACTCTCACCAAGGTCCCAGTACCGTCCTCCCTACAGCGAGGCTGCAAGGGATCTCCCCTTGGAGTGGAAAGGAGATTATTCCAAGTTTGGTGCCGAGGTCGGACGGCAGAGCGGTCACGGAATCCTTTAAGAGGGGCGACGGAGTCAAGAGCACGGCGTCCTGGAACCCGTGCGGAGGCAGGAGCACGTCGTCCTGGAACCCGTGCGGAGGAAGAGGCGGCTCGTCGTCCTCGGCGGCGCATGACGGCGGCGGCGGAGGAAGAGGCGGCTCGTCGTCCTCGGCGGCGCATGACGGCGGCGGCGGAGGAAGAGGCGGCTCGTCGTCGGCGGAGGAAGCATGACGGCGGGGGCGGAGGAAGAGGCGGCTCGTCGTCCTCGGCGGCGCATGACGGCGGGGGCGGAGGAAGAGGCGGCTCGTCGTCCTCGGCGGCGCATGACGGCGGCGGCGGAGGAAGAGGCGGCTCGTCGTCCTCGGCGGCGCATGACGGCGGCGGCGGAGGAAGAGGCGGCTCGTCGTCCTCGGCGGCGCATGACGGCGGCGGCGGAGGAAGAGGCGCCTCGTCGTCCTCGGCGGCGCATGACGGCGGCGGCGGAGGAAGAGGCGCCTCGTCGTCCTCGGCGGCGCATGACGGCGGCGGCGGAGGAAGCTCGCTATCCACCTCGATACAGGACGGCAGCAGCGGAGGCAGCTCGCTGTCCATCTCGGGGAACCCTGGAGGGTCTGGGCCTCCACTGAGGCTGGCTGGAGGGTCAGGGCCTCCACTGAGGCTGGCTGGAGGGTCAGGGTCTCCACTGAGGCTGGCTGGAGGATCAGGGCCTCCACTGAGGCTGGCTGGAGGGTCAGGGCCTCCAATGAGGCTGGCTGGAGGGTCAGGGCCTCCACTGAGGCTGGCTGGAGGGTCAGGGCCTCCACTGAGGCTGGCTGGAGGGTCAGGGCCTCCACTGAGGCTGGCTGGAGGGTCAGGGCCTCCACTGAGGCTGGCTGAGGGTCAGGCCTCCACTGAGGCTGGCTGAGGGTCAGGGCCTCCACCGAGGCTGGCTGGAGGGTCAGGGCCTCCACCGAGGCTGGCTGGAGGGTCAGGGCCTCCACCGAGGCTGGCTGGAGGGTCAGGGCCTCCACCGAGGCTGGCTGGAGGGTCAGGGCCTCCACCGAGGCTGGCTGGAGGGTCAGGGCCTCCACTGAGGCTGGCTGGAGACTGGGTGCTGGCCTTGACGTCAGCTGCCTCTTGGTTGGCCTCGGCCAGCTGTTCCTGCACCACTGCCCCCAGCTCCAGCAGGGTTTGCATTTGCCCCCGATCTCCCGTCGAGCGACAAATGTTTAACTGCTGGATGAGCAACCCGGCTTGTTGGTGGAGCCCCAGCCTCCGCTGTTGAAGCTCTACGTGATCTGCCCTTTGAACACCAGCAGACACATGTTCGCCCTCTCCAGCTTCTTGCTGAGTTGCTCCACCGGCAGTCGCTCTGGCGCGCCCCCAGTTGTTCCGCTGGAGGGCAAGCCGACTCCCCTCGAATGACGCATGCCCTGGCGTCACTGTCATAGCCCCCGCCCAAAAATTTCCCAAGGGAGGCTCCTCTGCTACATTACTTTTTAGGTCTTGCATTCTGTCACGGTTACTGCTTGCCGGACGAAAGAGAGACATGATAGCAGAGGTGGAAGTGATCAAAGGATTTTAATGATAACAAAAACAGGGAACAAACAGAACATGAACTTAAACCAGGATAAACTAAACATGGAGCTACACTGAACTAGACATTACAAACAGACTGAAAGACAGACAGGCTAGGAGACAGACAGACAGACTAGGAGATAGACAAACCAGGAGAACACAGAGCCTAGGAGAACACGGAGCTAGGAACACAGAGCCAGGAACATAGAACCAAGGAGAACATAGAACCAGGAAGAACACAGAACCAGGAAGAACACAGAACCAAGGAGAACACTGAGAACAAGGAGAACACTGAGAACAAGGAGAACACTGAGAACAAGGAGAACACAGAGCTATAATGAACATACCCGACAAACAGTAACCCTAGACGAACAGATGCAAGACCAGCACAACACAGAACTCAGGAACATTTATAATCACACTAATCAGCAAACTCAGTTCAGGTGAGTGCCACATCACCTGACTGAGGTGCATTCTGGGGATTAGAGTCCACAAAGAACACAAAGAAAACAGAAAAAACAAAGGAACTCTGGGCGCTTTGTCGCCCTCTAGGGGTAATCCCTGACACTGTGAGGTGATGCATACTGCGACGTCATACTCTGAGTGTGTCACAGTTGTTCCCTGTTGAATGACTTCAGCTTCATCGTTTCACTTATTTAATTTTTCACACAGTATCATTTGAATTCACTTAACTTTTAAAAGTAATATTAACTCCATAAAGCATGTAAAATAAACCATAAGCTTACTCACCAAGAAAAGAGTGATATTAATTAGTATAAATAACCACAGAATGGATGTTTTACCTGGATTTCACCAGATGAAATTGCCCAGCTCCTCAATAATCTTTTCTCTCCATTTATTTCCACACTAGAATCACGAATGAGATGAAATGCATTCTGTCTGCCATTACTTCCCTCACCAGTGAACCAGCCTGCGTTGATCAACGAGTGCAATGATGCAATCGGCAGTGGGCGGCGTTACACACTATTCAAGACTACACATGTGACATTTCCTGTCGTTCTGTCATCAATATATAATTCCTCAATGTAAAATAAATGTTTGTACACATATATACGCATACACACATATACATACATATAAATAAATCCTAATAATCCTCTCCAGGCTGGATAGGCTAGTAACATGGGTTACACAAACATTATGTGATTTGGATGTTGTGTGTACACTGTGTTATATACAAAGCCATGTGAGATACTGTAAAGTAAGCACTGTGCTGATGATGAGAAATAATGTTACCACTGTCTGAAATAAAACTTGTGCTTTCCAGCAGAACCTCTGTGGAGATCAGTGTAATGTGTAATGACACTCCTCATGAAGGAACTTAATTTTACACACAACACAGTGATGATCTGCTCTCTCTCTCTCTCTCTCTCTCTCTCTCTCTCACTTGTGTTTTAATTAACACTCTGGACTGATGGGAGGATGGAAAGCAGTTGACATTGACAATTTAATTAAGATTGAATTTAAGTTGTTTACTAACTACACAGCAAAATGACCATCGTCAACAAGCCTGAGGATATAAATCTGTTATATTTTGCCCTGTTTTAGCAGCTCCAAAGTTTGACAGGGCTTTCATGCTTAAAGTGGATGTCAGGTGGGAACAACTGGAGCGAAGTCAGTTTGCTTCTTTTCATTTAAGTTATATCATGAAAAGGATTATTCGTCTGTTGAGAAAGAAACCTCAGTGTTAGTTTTGGCCTTGCGACACTGTGACGTACATGTCAGATCCAGAATATTGTCTCTAGTGGTTTATACAGAACTAATTCCTCTGACATTTTGTATTCTATCAGATTCCTGAGTCAGAGGCTGTTGAGACGCTCATAGATTCTGCTGACGATTTAGAGACCTTTAGTGTCTACTCTCCTTTTTATACTTTTTGTTACTGAATATTTTCTGTTTGCATTTATTATCTTACACCATTTATATTTTACTCTTGTTGACATGAAAAGAACTGTACTTACAGCCACCGCACCAAACTGTGTAAGTAAGATAGGTGTGTTAGATTTTCTTCGGTTTTTGCGTTTATCGTAGCATAAGTTGATTATGCATCTGTGATATTTTTATCAGCATATGGTGAATGTCTCTCTCACAGACATTACATTTTGTATCAGGTTTGATCCATCCAAACGTAATCATTCTGTACCTGTGTGTTGAGCTTCTCGTCGTGTGTTAGCGCCACCGCCATGACCTTCACCACTGTCTGCAGGATTGTAGAGAACCTCTGGCATCTTCTCCTTCATAGGAGAACACAAAAACATCTTTACTCTACAGTGTTGTGAAAGTTTATTTCTTTTTTAAAAGATTTTTTTCTTTTTTCAGATTTCTCACACTTAAATGATTGAGATCATATTTTTTTATGTTACACAATTAAACACAAAATGCAATTTTTAAATGATGATTTATTTTCTTAACGGAATAAAAAATAAACCCACCTGGCCGTGTGTGAAAAAGTAATTGCCCTGTGATTAATGTGCAGTAAAACAAAAAATCAGGAGCAAATACTTTTCATAGTTGAGTACAGTATAAAAGTCTCACTCAAGCATGAAATGTCAGACAGTCTGAGCCTCTGTACTCTGTATAGGAAACTAAATGTGCTGCTGTCAGTAAATAAAGTCAGAGGATGTTACACATCAGAGCAGCATCAGTCACTTCTTGTGGTCAAAGTGTGAAAACATTGAGCTGCAAAACTCACGCATACCCCAGCTGTGCATGTTAAAGTGCAGCAGTTATATAAATACAAAATAATGTTATAACTGTTATAATAATGTATAAATTGCACTAAGATGTCGTATTTTGTTTTACATGATGTCATTCCACAAAGATCTAAGGTCAGTGTCAATCACCGCTCTCTTTCACATATCAGTGTGTGAAAAAAAAAAACAGCTCACAGAAACAACTACATAAACACACGATGAACACACATACACACACATGGGCATGTAAAAGGACATGACTTATTTAATAGGAACTTTATATATTTTGTCTTTATGGAAGTGTCTTCAGGACAGATCTCTGTTGTGTGTTTGGAGTTTGTGTTTTGTAGTTTCTCAGGAGCAAGCTGTGTTTTATCCACTTTTTTTCTTTATAATCAGCTTCAAGAGTGAGATAAGAGACTAAGAGACCAGAACCTGATCCAGCATGATAATGAGGATGGGTCGCTCGACACCCAGTTTTGACACACGTCTCGAGTTTTCGACACGCTAGTGCTTTGAAACAGTGTTCAGGAGCATTGATCGAAACGAGGCTGTCACGTGACTTGTGGAAACGAAGCTTCGGCACGTCACTGACACGTCACAGAGGGCTCAAACACAGAGCGCGTCTATTGCGCTGTCCATTTATTCCAATGTTAGAATTATATCCATAATTGTCATGCCTATATGTTTTTGACGTGGTGTATTATTGTTAAAAAAATTATAATGAAAACAATGACGTTAGGATGTTTGTTGTATGAATGTAAATTAAAACACCTTGCGGGTTCAACCACTGTTCCCAAAAAGAATAAAATAATACAAACTTGTTTGTCTCCATCCTTGTGAATGCCGTCTTATTAAATATACACAGCTGGTGTAGGGACTGTGTCAAAAAGCTTCGAAGCATCAATGCAGTTTGTCGTAAAAGCTTCACTGCTTCAGAAGCTTCGTTCGGCACATCCCTAATAATGCCCCTGTGCACAAACTGAGGTCATGGTTTGCCATGTTTCTGTGGAAGAACGAGTTTCCTGCACAGACACCTTAAACCTCACTGGACACCGCTGGGATCAACATGTTTGCCATTCAAAAAAAGAATAAAATTAAATAATTAATTAATTAATTAATAAAGAGCAGCAACACAGCTACTAATCAATACATGTATTAATCAATAAACCAATCACTAAAATGTTATTTTGCACACAACTGTCAACACATGCTACTGAGTGTTTAATTCCTTATTTAAATACTTTTCTGTTTTTTTTTTCAACAATTCAAAAAGAGCTGCAAGTCAAACAACCACAAACCACGAGACAGCACAGGAAGAAGAGAATGAGACTGACATGCTGCTCATGGGTGTAAATATCTAAGGTGGGATCTGTGTTTCCCCGACCCTGTACAGGAGAAGTGATATAGAGAACGAGTGAGAGAGAGTGGGAAGTTCAGGTGTGATCTATAGACAGACAGTGTGAGCAGGTCCATGTGCTGACATTCCACAGCAGTGTTTCACACACACACATAGAGTATACTTAAGTGAGCAAAATATAATTGCGCACCCTTTTAAAAAATCTGTCCAGGAGAAGGAAAACATCATCAATCGATTAACTAATAATGGACAGTTCCCTCTCGCGCTAGTTTCTGGCTGCCAGAACTGCTGTAGCTTCCAGTGAACGAGATGCCTCGAGATGCAGATACAAATGCCTTCAGCTTAAACTACTGTCAGACCTGCTGTTATAGAAATGACTGAGTATCCTGGACGTGTTGTACTGGATGTTCAGTGAACATTCAGTATAATGAAAAGTGTTAAATAATTCAACAGTGCTGAAATAAACTGCATTAATTCCAAGTCATCGTCTTGTTGAACAGAGACTGTAGTGTTTATATTCCGTAGCTGTAGCAGCGTGATTTGTTTGAAATATTCTTGATAAAATTAAACCACAAATGTTTATTACTTCTGTAAACACAATAATAATAACTAACCACTGTCTGCTGTTCCTTCTCTATAATGAACAGATGTAACGTCTGATGATGCAGCAGGCAGGTGTGTGATGGAGCTGCTTCACTTCAGGACTCAGTAACTCCTGCATCTTAAAATCATCATCCACATACTAATAAAATGTTCAGTAAACTTCTCAGTGTCAGTCTCACATGACTGTGTAGCGGTCGCTTTAAGGCCTTCATGCTTAAGTGTTGCCACAGTCTGTCAGTTTCTCACTTGTGGTTTGTCGTATGTATAGAATGAATGAAAGAGGAAACAGGCTTTCAGTACAGCAGCAACACATTCAGTCACTTACACAGTGATACTTCAGACGGACACTCTGAGTGGAGTTTTATCAGTGATGTTTTCTATTGAAGTAACGGGAGCTTCCCCATACTTCCCCATTTTTATTTTATTTTATTATTTTCCAGACTACGTGTTTCATTTTAATTGGAAAAAAAAAAAAAAAAAACAGTTATGTTTCTGTAAAAACCTCCTGTTGCTGACATGCTTGCCAGTTCCGCTTATATTACACAACTTTGTTTTTGTTTTTTTGTTTTTTCTGAGGAGTTGCATTAAATTATTACGGAATGTAGGTCACATTTTTCGTGTCTTCTTTTTAAAAATATGGTTGCTTGACAGAAAATTCCAATGAGCAACTTTTGTTTTTTTGGTTTATGGTTCCTTTTCCCCAAATTCACTGCTTGACACTGTTTACAAAACATCCCACTATTCAGCACTGTACACCTAACACGGCGAGAGCGTCAAAGCAGCCGGAAGTCATTCATTTTCAATATGAGCCGGCGGCGAGGAGCAGCGAGAGGAGCGAAGGGAGTTGAAATCAGCTCACCTTCAGGGTAATGAGCTATGACGCGGTTGAGCAGCAACCAATTAAAAGGGAGGTCCTCCGCTTGAGTGGATTCCGCGGAACACAGTCCTGTAAACTTTTGTTCCGGCTACATTAGTTCCTAAGCAAAATGGAGGAGAGGTTGAGTATTGCGGTCGTTGATATCTATGGGTTGATATAGCTATAGGTGTTGCATGCAAGTCACTCTTCACAATTTATACACAGAATGTTAAGGGATTTTTACCACAACTTCACAACTCAGTTCAACAAGATATATGACTTTGGTGAGCATACATACTGTTGGGGATCCTATACGTTAGTATACATAAAAATTATAAGAAATTCTCTCTCACCGCGTCGTTCGCTTTTGGTGTAGATAACCAGAAAAGGGGGCGGAGCTTCCAACCTCACAGAGATTCCAGACTGACGTGCAGAGATGTGGGTGAATTTTATCAAATTAATAATTAATAGATTAAACGTGAAAAGCAAAGCAACAGTGTATTTGTCTTCTCTATATGACTGTGACCTGCTTGAATGAAAGTAAATTCATTACAAATGAAATATTAATATGGTGATGTACTTTCTAAGAGCAACATTTTCTGTCCTTTTTTTTAGTCTGTGAAAAAGCCAAACTCTGCCCGAGTCATGTTTGTACAGATATTTCTGATGCAAATAAATAATAAAGCTTCTGAAAAAAATATGATGCAAATTTATTAGCAAATTATTGTACCATTATAGAGTAATATAGCAGACTTATTCATTATCTCGCCACCTTGTTCTTCAAAACACCCATTTACACACGCATCTAAAAAACAAATGCTATGAGAAAATATATCAAAAAAAAAAAAAAAAAACTACTGGCTTTCTCGTGAAATTGGAGATAAAACAACAATACAACAGAACACAAAATGTACCGTATCTATGTATTTAGAGACCCAATCTGCAAATAAGACACTATTCACACACCACCAAGTAAAACACAAAGTTAAACAAAATGTTTGTCTATTTTTTATCAGCCGCTTAATCATTGTCTATTTTGTCAATGCATAATGATTTGAGACTACAGTCTTTCCACTGGCCAGGTGATCCGGTGCATCCAAAGACACAATGTGCCATAGTCTCCACATCTGGTGTAAAGTCACCCTTAGTTTTGGGATGTCTGAAGAATCCAGTGGTCAGCCGCACCTGATGCGGAGCAGAGTACGCCTCACGCTGCTTGTCATATGGCAGAAAGTTTAGCCAGAGAGCTATGATGGTGCTGGCCTGCTGGTTTCTGTGTGTTAAATCAGTTTCACTCCTCACCCAGGCTGTCCACTCGTACCGTCCTCATACCGTCCTGGAACAGTGCTCATCCACAGCCTGGTAAATGTAGCACATACAATAAAAATCTGTTTCCTTCCTCAGAGGGCAAAGCTCCAGAGGGAGCGAACCTACAGAGACGTGACATCCACTCCTCGTCTCCCACAGCCCTGTGTTTTAACTATTTGGAGCCCATCCTTCATCAATCTTCAGTATACATCAATGCATTTACAAGGCAAGAAATGATAATCCCATTTAATAATAGCAGTAGAAACATAAATATGAATGTCATAAATTCACTTGTTCACTTTGTTATATTTGTTATTTTCATACAGAGTAATAAACATTAGATGTTCTGTTTGCCTTTGAAGGTTTACACAGGGTCTACTGTCACGGCAGATTGACATGATGGATGACAGCATTGCAGGCAGTTCAGCAACT